>PYXC01001760.1:482500-593371 GCA_015244755.2 Tenualosa ilisha
TAACAGCAAACAATGCTTGCTCTTTAGGCCTTGACCTTCATGCAGCCGCAGGCACACGGCAAAGGCAAAAAAAAAAGCTCGAAAAAAAAATTGAGCGGTTCACTGGGCACATCAGTTAAATATGGAACGGTTCAGAAACGGCATCAGCTGCGTCAGCGCGCATCGTGTTGCAACGCCGTCGATAGTCTGTGGAAGGAGACGTTATTCTGAGCCCAGGCCACATTTCAAATTGATGTTTTTGAGTTGGAAGTGCGCAAACACGAGTCTGCCAGCACAGTCTAAGGGAGTCTGTTCAAGTAAGGCTTTCCATTACATGGAGCAACTACTGCCATGTCTTAAGAGCACTCGGTGCAAACACATTCAAAACTCTCTGAAATAACCATTGTGTGCACTGCAGAAGGAAACGGTGCTGCATGCTGCATTTTTGTACACTGATTCAACCTTCCAGCTGCCTACACCCACCCCTACTCCCCATTCTCAATCCCTCACTGTGTCTTTGTGGGAAAAGATTACTTTCCATGCACAGCAATGTTGCACCCCAATATTGTCAAAAGTTGACGGGTGGGGTTGGGGGGGGGGGGGGTGAGTCCCTGCTGATAGCTGAACTGTGGCAGAGGGCGAGAGGTGGTAAGGGGTCACTCACTCACTGTTCTCCACACAGCTGGACAGAGAACAACGAGAACTCTAAATACTGTGCCGGCCCTTTTGAACTTGCCTAAAGCAATGAATCAGTTTTCAAGTGGCTGGTAGAAAAAGTTGCTCGGTTGCATTATAAGAAACATGGGAAAATGTGACTCATCTAAACTTCCCTGAGATATGTTCAGCTCTCTTCTGAAATCCCCAGAATGCAACTTTCAACATTTTGCCTTTGGCTTGCTTGCCCTGTAGGAGAGAGAATTTGTTTTTTTTTCAGTTCTGCTATAGGGTTTGAACAGTTGCTGTAACTTCATATGCTGCAAAAGAAAGTGACCATGTAAATGATGCCCTTTAGTTTCCTTTCAGCGAGGACCTGATTTGCTGTGACTGCAGTGGCTGTTTAAAGGGACACTGATGGACCGGTGCTCACAGCTGCTCTGTGGCCAACTCCAGGGAAAGCAGGCAGACAGGTGCGACAGCCTTTGTCTCAGCAGGTGAAATGTTCAAAGTAAACAAAAACATGTACTTCAGCCAGCCAAGACACACTGCATCCACACACACAGATGCGCGCACATGCACACACACACACCACACACACACAACACACACACACACACACACACCACAGACCCTTGGCAGCTGCCCAGTTTGGGCCACAAACCTATGGGGAACAATGGAAAGTATTCAGAGTGAACTCATGACAGTGTAGAGGGCATTTAGATGACAAGTCAACAGGAACAAATTCCTGAAGTCCACCTCTGCCACAACCAGAGACGCTGAGCCTACAAGCAGCCAGTGTGAACCAAAGTCTCAAAAGATTGTGTTTTTAAAGAGGAATTTTAAGGTAAAGGCGTACTGTAGCTGGTGCTCTTTTCTGTGGGTATGTGTTTGCCTACTGTCCCATCATAAGCAGTGCACGAAGTGTGTGTGTGTGTGTGTGTGTGTGTGTGTGTGTGTGCACAAGTGTGTCTGTAAATGAACAGGCTGAGTATTCCCCACACAGTCCCCTCACGGGGAAGCAAAAACTGAAACTAAAATAAAAAAAAAGCAAGAGAGTGAGTGTGAGTCCAAAAGAAAGGAAAAGTGAGTGAACGAAAGAAAAAGGAAAGATTAAGGAGTGAAAATGACAAAGGAGTAGAAAATGAGGGTGACACGGGTGAACAGGAAGCTCTGTCGATACTGCAAGTCATTTGTCATCAGCTTTCACTCTCTTTCACTTGCCTTCCGGCTTATGTCAGTCAAGATGTTTACATAGTTACAGACATACATAGTTACGTGATATCGGATAGAGAGCTGTCAGATGTCGCCTGGGCTTGGGAACTGCAGCCCAGCTTCGGTTGGAACAGATAAAAACAGACTGCTGATATTACTCATAGTGGCAATTTCTCTCCCTCAGCACAGCACAGATAAAGGTCTAATCACTGACCCAGGAACAGGTCAGTCAGGTCCTGGTTGCTCTGAGGACCAGACCACTGGCAGATTTTCTCCAGAATCATGGGGAAATTCCTTTCAGAATCATTGGTAGACTACTACCCTCTCGTAACAAGAACCCTCCTAAACACCCAAGATGCTTTGATTGACAGTCATTAGCCCATGGAACGACTGCACAGAATGCCTGAGGGATGACAGCGATGAGAAGCAACGTGTGGGGTGGGTCAGGCCTGCGAGGGCCAAGACGCAGCAGTTTCATTACCGGCTACACACTCTCCCTGTCTCAGCGCCAAAGAATTCAGCAGGAGGGGTAGTGTAGTGGCTGTGATTGCCTCTACCCATGGCGCTAGAACACCCACGTACCACACAAACACACACACACATACACACATGCACAACAACACATACATTAGATCATTGGAATCAGAACAGAGAACATAAATAGTTTGTTACTATGGTAACTGATGTATATTTAGCTGTTATTTCCCCTTTCATGGTATAGTAGAGAGTAGAGAAAGACTTTAAGTCAATGCAAAACAGAATGCAAAACTAATGTTTGCAGTTGCCATCACTTTCAAGTTTCCACTAACAAATCCTCCACGGGCACAATCTAGCTTTTGGAAATAAATAAAGACAGATCTGCAAAAACATCTGCAGTGGTCCCAACATCATACCGAGGTCCAGTGCATGACATATGTGCCCTGGACCTGCAAATGTACACTCTCCTTCAAAGCCACATAAACACTGACACCTCAAAGCAAACAAGAGACAGCTAGTTGAGCAGAGTTGGCTGGCTGTTCTTACCATTGCTCTATACTTCATCTTGCCTCTCTCGCTGTCCAGTCCGTAGGCACAAACCTTTTTCCTGTTTGTATTTCCAAAACAGTTGTCCACGTCAGAGAAATCGTGCAAAATGTTTGTTATTATAACTCTGCCTGCTCTGCATGCAGGAGACTTCCAGCTGCCATCTCTTCTCCGGTTACTTCTCTTCTCCTCTCTCTCTTTCTCTCTGTCTCTCAGTGTGTAAATCTTCCTTTTCTATGTACTTTCACGGCACTCTTTGTCGTCCTTCTTTCATGCTCCTTCAGTCTGTCTCTCTCTCCCTCTCTGTCTAAGTTGAGGAACAAGTCCTTCTGAAAAGTGCCACCCTCCCTCTTCATCTCCCACCCTTCCCCCCTCACACAACCACACATCCACCCCCCCACCCACCCACCTACCCCACCCCAGCTTGGATGGAGTTTGGCTCTGGCCTTTGAGGGGTTTACAGTGAAAGGTAAAACTTCTATCAGGCTGGAAGTCCATGTGCTTTCCTCTCTCTGGGGCTGCTCTTAAAACCAGGCTAAAGGGCAGAAAAGCCACCTCAAATGTCACACACACACACACACACACACACCACACACACACACACACACACACACACACACACACACACACACACACACACACACACAGACTCACATCTGGACACAACTACCCCGTCAGGAGAAAGAAGAAAAGGGTGCACATTTTTCCCCTTTTCTTCATGGGATCCTAAGGCAGGATAGCTGAGACTGGGGCAGGGGCGATTAACAGACGTGTCAGTATCTCTGAGAGAATATCAAATATGTCCAAATAAAAATCACCGCAGAGCCATGTGTGTTTTCTCCTCCTTTCCTTCCTCTTCACATCCCTCCCTCTTTTCTCTCTCTCTTTTTCTAGTTCTCTCTTTCTCCCTCTCCATCCCAGCAGCCTCCCTCCCTTCTTCCTCTGGTTCTGCAAACTCAGGCGGATTGAACAGTCTCCATGGGATTCCCCCTTCATAAACGTAGTGACTGGGGCCTAAATGCGTCGGAGCTGGCTCACGTCATTACATCTGTCGCACTGCCAGCACTTAAAGCATCCAGTGGCCAGTAGATTTACAGTTGAAATAAATACTACTGCCACTTGACCCAATAACTCTGTCCAGTCTGGAGTGTGTATGCGTGTGTGTGTGTGTGTGTGTGTGTGTGTATTGCAAGACAGGCGAGGGATCGAAGCCTGAGAATGCGTCTCTGTGAATAATTAGTGTGGTATAGGTAATGTCTAGCCCAGGCCAGGCTCTCAGAGAGTTTGGGTGTATATACAGTGCGTGTCTGTGTATTTGTGTGTGTTTGTGTGTGTGTGTGTGTGATGACATCAGTGCAGCAGGCAGCAGCTCAGCTTGGGTACGGCCCGCTCTCCTGAGCGACTGGTTACAGGGAGGGGCCGCCCACTGAGGAAACGACGGGGTTAACATGTGAGGTTGTGTGTGTGTGTGTGTGTGTGTGTGTGTGCGTGCGTGTATGTGTGTGCGTGCGTGTATGTGTGTGTGTGTATGTGTGCAGGACACACCCCTCGCAGTTCCTGCCCACCCTGCTTGGCTCAGCACAGCACAGCACAGCACAGCACAGCACACACATACACGCCACCTGTCCTGTCCAAGTGCAGGTAAAGCTCCGTGCCAAGGTCACCTCCCTTAACCCCATGGAGGCAGAGTGGCGCCATCTACTGGCCACAGCTGGCGTCTCCAGGTGGGCGCGGCGAAGGCGGAGGCGAAAGGATGAAGGCAAAGGGGTGAAGTGAGGATTCAGACCAGCGTTGAGGCTTTTGTGAAGCTCGATACTCTCTGTGTGAATTTTGGAAAAACATATTTGAATGCTGCTGAATGTTAATGTGTCAGATGGATGCTAATGTCTTCTCTCACTTCACCTCCTTTCCCATTTTCTCTCCCTCTCTCTCTCTCCCTTTCTCTCTCTTGACTCTTTTTTCCTTCTCTTTTTCTTGCTCT
Source organism: Tenualosa ilisha (assembly GCA_015244755.2). Classification (NCBI taxonomy): domain Eukaryota; kingdom Metazoa; phylum Chordata; class Actinopteri; order Clupeiformes; family Clupeidae; genus Tenualosa; species Tenualosa ilisha. The sequence goes on from PYXC01001760.1 coordinate 487,353, forward strand.
CCATTTGCCCAGTATAATCAGAGCCCCCGCCTGCAAGAATCTGAGTAATGTTTTCCAGACGGTGTGATTTTCTCTTTCTTTTCCTCTCTCTCTCCCTCGCTCTCTCTCCCTCTACGCTTTCTTTGGGAAAAACTGGCATCACTGGGCCAACTCACACATCGGGGGAAGGCTGAGAATAAGACAGATAGACAAATAAGAAACAAGACAGCCAGACAAATGGGCTGAGGGAAGAGCAAAGCTCTTGTTCTTTTCCTCCACCTCTCACTCTGTGTGTGTGTGTGTGTGTGTGTGTGTGTGTGTGTGTGTGTGTGTGTGTGTGAGAGAGAGAGAGAGAGAAAGTGTGTGTGTGTGTGTGTGTGTGTGTGTGTGTTTGAGTGTGTGTGTGGAGAGAGAGAGAGAGAGAGAGAGAGAGAGAGAGAGAGAGAGAGAAAGTGTGTGTGTGTGTGTGTGTGGGGCACAGGGAGCCTCTCTGACTGAAGAATCATCTTTTATGGCCAGGCAGCTATATACCCCCTTTGTTGGGAACAAACAAAAACTCGGCGGCTGGCTGGCATGACAACCATGTCAACAAACCCGGACAGTGCTAAGTGGTACGGTTGCATATTTGTTTTGGCTAAGGCCAGCACTCTGATCAGCTCTCCTTTTTATAGTCGCCAGTCTCAGCCTTGGCCCTTGCTTTGTGTCGGAGCAATCAGACCTTATCACTGCTAAGCCTTGATCAGACAACTACAGGACAATCAGACCACTGGGACTGGGGACAGAATGAGATATCTCTCTCTCTCCATCTCAGCATCTCTCTCTCTCTCTCTTTCTTTCTCCCCTTGTCAACTCAGGACACCTCAAAAGAGGCTTAATAGCAGTGAAGTGTGCCAGACACTTGCAAGGTACTCTACTGACAGCGCCAACAACAGATCCAAGCACAGGGGGACTTAGATGAACTGCAATGCAAGGCATCATCAAACACATCTAAACACCCATTAGTTAATCCCTGTGCACTAGCCTATTCACTAGAGAAGTATATTCTGACTTTCCCAACAGAAGAAAAAGCACCTGAATTTTTCCCCTAAATTTGTAGATGTCATGGGAAAACTCCATGAGAAAATAGAGAGTGCAACTGGTGTTTTCTGTAGTTCTCTTTGCATGGTCTGATGCCTTACACCCATCTCTTTTTTTTGTGTATTTTTTTACTTACTTCCTCTCTCACGCACAGCACCATCTCTCCTTCCTCTCTTGGGTTCTCTGCCCCCCCCCCCCCCCCCCCCCACACACACACACACACACACACACACACACACACACACAGACTCCGATTCCCAGCCCCCTTCATCCTCCCTCATCAAAAGCTTCCTGTGTGTACCATGACGCAAATTTAATAGGACACGCACAGCATGTTATGGGACCCTGTCTGTTCTGGTTAATGTCTAAGAAGAGGCTGATAGGATTATGGGCGCACAGCCTGCACTGCACTGGTGGTGCTGTCATATCTGCTTGCTCCATGGCTGTCATGCTCTCACTTGCTTAATCTCTCCTCACTCGGAGCCCAGTGCTGGAGCGGCGTGAATGATCACTGGACAGGTTTGCACTTTGTCTGTCTCTGTCGCAATTCCTGTGCAGCTCTGCCATGCAAAGCCAGCAAGCCGCTGTAGAGTATGAAACCAGTACTCATATAACACTACATAACACCAGTACCCATGTATAAACCCATGATTAAGAACAGACAAGGAGGCAAACTGTAGGCCTCTATGCATAGGCATTTTCCTTGATGCTGGATAGGTAGCATTTGCAAAAAGGCAGGCAGACAGAGAAATTTGGAAATTCAAGTGGTGTGTGGGACCACTACAATGGCACTTAATCTTTCAGACTGCAATCTTCCTCTTTCACTATTTTGCTATCCACTATTCACTTGCACCCATGTTTTAAGGCCTCACTCTCACCGATCTCTGCTTTCCCTAGGCGTCTAAATATACTCGCATTCTCCCTCTCCCCCCCCCCCCCCTCTCTCTCAGGACTATTTGTGGCTGTTTGTATGGCTGTGAGTGTCACTGTTGGAGAGTTTAGGCAGCTCAGGGACATTAACAGCTCAGAGTCAGAGTCAGGTGTTGCGGTTCTCCATTCTGTAACCATGAGGAACTGGAAGAAACTCTGGCAAGGCCAGTATCGTGTCGTCTAGGAACCACCCAGGGTGTGAACCACCTCTGGGTGCTGCTGCCAAGGGGATTAAGGCTTATCCTTCTCCACTTAATCTGTAAGATTTAACCAGACTCTAATCTAAAAAAAAAGTCATCAGTAATTTAGCAAAGTAGAGGGTGACAATAGGGCATGCACCCAAACACTCATCTGTGGATGGATCAGTCATTGAGTCATTAAGGTGAAACTGCTATGGAGCTTAGCAGACAGTTCTGCAGACAGGACTGACTGACTGACTGACTGTGGGGACAGACGAGCCAACATCTAACCACACTCCACGGAGCCTGCAGTAAGGTCCAGCCCAGTCATGAGGAGAGGCGTAGAAAACTCTCCACCCTTAAAGGCCCAGTGTGTGATTCTAAAGGGATTCAGCGCGGCACCTCGGCAGAGTAACTTGATCCCAAGGAAAAACAGAGGAAATTCATAGCTTTGTGGGAACCTTGGAGGGAGGAGCGTCTGAACGTTGCTAAATAATCACCACCGCACAGGGTCCAGGATGTCTGCTAGAGTCATAGTCCTGCAGACTGATCGACTGCAGCTCCGACATCACCACCCCAGCAGCCAGATTCACAGAGCCAGCTCCTCCACTTCGCCCTGTCTGCCCACACATCTCTATTATACACAGTCCTTGAGAGGAAGACAAAACATGACTGGTGGTGTACTTCAAACAATCTGATCTGAGTGCTATAACATTAGAGCAGTCAGAGCTGTATGAGATAGAGGAGGTAGAGGAGTGTGTTTGAGAATGAAAAGAAAAAGTCCCGGATGTCCCGGATGGCAGATGAACAGAGAGGATCATGGGGGAAATTATGAGAGAGACCACATGTGGGGCACAAGAGTTGAGTTGCCAGTACAGTCAAATAAAGGAGAGAGAAAGAATGGACAGAAAAGGGGAAAGAGGGAAAGAAAAGAAAGGGCAGAAAAAACAGAGGGAAGTCAGGAGAGCTCTAGTCGAGCGGTGATGTCACGGCAGAAGAATGTCAGCCATGTGGGCGGAAAAAGAGCCGGTTGAGAAAGAGAGTGAGGGAGAGCAACGCAAGGAGAAAGAGAAGAAGAAGGAGAAATGGATGGAGGCTGAAATTAGACAAGCTGAGATAGGGGAAACCCCGGGCCACAACTCAGGCGAGAAAAGGATATGACATGTATGAGGTTATGATGTAACGCTGGGCCTGCAATAACCCTGCGAGTCACCCGAGTCATTCGAGATCCGTCCCTGTGATGTGTGACCTCTCCCTCTCCCCTCTGTCTCTCTACTGTGGCTCTCTACTCTCTCTCTACTGTGGCTGCACTTACCATCCCCCACCCCCTGTACCACTGGGTTTAGTGAATCACCCACTCCCACTGGAGTGTGAGTGTCTGCTTCTCTGTGTTAAACCAGGAGGTCCTTTTTCAGAAGTGAGAAGTTTCCAGACACAGCAGAGTGTGACTCAGTGCATACACAGACCCTTCTCTTGCTTGCTGAGACTGGGAGAGATGGCAACCCACACCCACTTTTAATCGAATGCTGTTTGTCAAACGCCTGTGACTGGAATCCCAGGCTAATCAATTGCTGCAACAGCACTGACTTGAGAGGAGGGAGGAGGAATGTGTAAGGAAATGCACACAGGGACAAACACAACACACACACACACACACACACAGAGCATATAGCTTTTTACTCTTTTTCGCAGATGCCACATCTTTTTTTTTCTGCCTAGCCAGCACTCTGGTTTCTCCAGTATTTCCTTAAGTGTTCCATAAAGCGATTATATCTGACGGCCCAAGATTTCACTCAATTACCTCTGCTGGAATATGTGTGGGGAGGGAGACTTTTCATTGAACCACCACTTACTTGATTGCTTCTTTCGATGCAAATAATCTGTCTTGAAAAGGTGTTATTGATGAATCGCTGAACTGATGTTATATGGCTATCAAGGAAATGATGGAAAACCCCGAGAGAGAGAGAGAGTGAATGAGAGAGAGAGAGAGTGCAGGGTGGTCTTGAATTCATCTTGGCTGCACATCAAAGACAGCTTGGCACTGCAAAAGTGGGTAATCATTCTATAGCTGCTAATTTCTGTAAAAATCTTTTTATTTTTCAATCATCATTTTGCTTTCTTTTTTCTCAATCATTTTTTATGTCATTTTATTTTCTATTGCTCACTGTTCTTTGCCTTTATCCTTGTAAAGCACATTGAACTGCCACTGTGTATGAAATGTGCTGTATAAATAAACTCGCCTTGTAAACCTTGGCTAAATATACATTTAGTGTAAGTGTAAAGACCCGATGGTAACAAACTTTGGAGACTTGTATATATTTTCTTATCTGGATAGGTTACGATAACGATAGATTGAGATAATGTGAATATATATTTGTTAAAGCCTAAGCCATTGTTTATTCAGGACAGATGTCAAGGTTCTCATTGTTGGCACTGGAGACTTCTGGTTGCTAAGAACACCCAATTCTGCAAGTTTAAGTTCAGCACCAAAAGAGCCAATAATAGCATAAAACGACAGTGTATGCTCTTTGGCCTTTCAATTGGCACACATCCTGTGATATGTAAATATGCTTGTTTGATCACTGTATACTTTAAGGTAATCATGAAAAAGTATTACATGCAAGAGACATGAAAAGACATCCTCAAGCACAGAGTTTCATTAGATAAGGCAACATATGCCTCAAATATTCCCTGATCATATCAACCTGTATTTTGCAGTAGCCTAATCAAATATAATTGCCTTGCACACAAAGGGCCAGACCAAAGATTTTTAGATTAACAGCCAACCAGAGGGGGAATGAGGGAGAGGTAGCACTGGCTGCTATAGATTCACTCAAGGGAACCTCAGCCCTAATCTAATATGGTCAACGATATGGGGTGCGCGGGTCGAGGAGCAAGATGGGACACGCAAAGAACTCCAAGCATTTTACGTTCCCAAATCCTAGCAGCCTGTCAAGCCTCTGCCCTTCCACTAACCCTCCACACAGACACACACACACACACACACACACACACACACACACACACACACACACACACACACACACACACAGACACACATACAGAAACGCAATGCCACCAGCACCACCATCATCCCCCTTCTGGTGGATTCCAGGGTTCTGGGCTGGGGTTGGGGGTGGGGGGTGGGGGGCTGCTGAAGCAGCTGTGGGCTGGCAGCCATCCCTCTCTCTCTCTCTCTCCCTCCCTCGCTCACTCCGTCGTCTTCTCTTCCTCCTCCTCCTCCCAGGCGTATTAATACCCCGCAGGCCTTATAAGGGCAGGTCAGGCAGCAGCGTGCAGGGCAGGGGGTTCCCACAGCACTGCACTACTCAACTCGCCGGCATGTTCCACTCCTCTGCCGACTGGGAAGGAAGATGGTGGGATGACACCAGCTCGCCACTTCCTGTCCTCTCCTCTCTCAGTCACTTTGCTTCTCATTCCATTTCTACAGAAATCCTCCTCCCCCCCCTCCCTCTTCCACCCATTCTCCTCTCTTTCATTCTACAGTTTCACAAACGTCCTTCCAATAAGTGGAAACATACTGTTGGTATGATGAAGCTATGGGCCTACCAGTGAGGTTAATGTTGTCTCTTGCTAGAAAAAAAGAAAAGTACTGTCCTAGCTGGATTAGAAACACTAATTCTCTGTTTACATAGCACAGCCATTAGAAGTGGCTTGCATAAGACATTTATGAATGTCCACCGTGGGCCCTTCCTGTTTACAGTGGTCATATTTCTTCAACTGATTTGCTTGGGGAAACAACCCCACTGTTCTAGTCAAAATACACAATATTCAATTTCACGCATAACTGCCAAGTCTCCGTCTCCCATTTCCAGGTTTCGTCAATTGATCATCCAAGATACACACCCACGGATGAATGGGCATATGCCACTGAACCACACAGAAGCTTTCAGAAGTGTGCTATTGTTAGATTAATTATTCTATTTCGAGATAAAATAAGTGTGTTTTGGCTAGTGTGTATGTGCTGCGTGTGTCTGCTACGTCCAGCGGAAATGCCTTTGACTGTGTCCAAGGACCCACAAAGACACATCTCTCTGGCTCAGCGGGTTGCTGAGTAACCAATAGCGCTCGAGGTCAAAGTCAACTTTCAGTGAGAGTAACTGGTTACAAGTAAAATACAGAGAAAACGGGCACTGTTTTACTACAACTAAAGATAAGACCTGCACTGCTGGGGGAAGGGCTGGAGATTTCCAATCATTCAACACTTAATTGTGAGATGCAATTACTTTACTGCGACAAATTTAGATGACAAGTGGTTTCAATCCACGGCTGGAAAAACCCAGCAAGTTGTAATCACTTTTTGCTTAACTATGAGTGATGCTGAGAGATTGCTGTGCAGCTTTCAGTAAAATATGGCAGAAGATTCCCAAAGGAATTCTTCCAGGGAGGAGATCTGGGCTGCTGCAATACCGCATGACATTCAACTAGGCGTTACAAGAGCACGCACTCACAGCCACATTACAACATCGCAGCAATTTTGCACAACACAACTGTTGCCCAAACATGGAATCATCATGGGGTCTGAACACAATGCATCTGCTTCTACATTGTTTATGCACAGACACACGCGCACACACACATGTGTACACACACACACACACAAGCACACACAAACAAAGACAGAGAGAGATGTCTCTTAGGAGGCAGATCACGGGGTGATTATTATCCACTGATGACTTTATGGCACTCTATCACAAAACAACAGCAATGTGAGCAGGCCAGGGTGCCACCACACCCACTCCTTCCACAAATAACCAATTACTCAATGATAAAGCTCACTGGAGCAGAACTGAAGATGCTCCAGAAAGCCTCATATACTGAGGCAGAGAGAGAGAGAGAGAGAGAGAGAGAGAGAGAGAGAGAGAGAGAGAGAGAGAGAGATAACGAGGTGTCTGTGAGGAACTCATAAGCCAGCATGTACTCGTAATTCATGGTTGATGTACGGCATCCTCTAAGCAGGAGATTTCAGTGTGTTGTTCATCTGGGCCACAAGTGCACAACAGGGCCCCAATATGTTTTGTGAGATTAATGGCGTTGGTGTGGGAGTTGCACATAGGGGTAAAGCAGAGCGCTAAAAAAAAATGGTTTATGCATACCCTGCTTATCTTCACTATGGTATCAGGGTAGTTATAGCTCTGACAGTTGGCATTCCATTACATGCACTCCTTAAAAGGTCACTGTGAATGAGATAACTGAGCTCAGAATGCAAGCTATAACCTAAGCAAATGACTGAAAACTATTCTGGTCAGACAGCACAAATTTCTCACTTACCCTGTGAGCAGAAACTGTCTATATTGTGAGACATGCCAAGTAAGTTGATATAATGTGCTTGATTATCAGCATAACAGCGCACTCAAGACTAACACAAAGCACATCTTTCACAAAAAACATTCAACAGCAGACAGTGGTCACAAGATCCATGTCTGGGGTCTGTATTCCACTTGGCCTCTAGAAATTGACCTCACTCTAGTTATGCAATAACTTAAGACCCAGCAGGTCTGCAGTCCACCTGTGGATCTATAATCCACAGCTGTTCAGCTGCTGAAAGACACAATATTAGAGAGCAGGCTGTGGAATTTCTCCCCCTTTTGCCTGGGTTTCATCCCACTCTCTTTGCTGTCCTGTTTTGCAAGATCGTTGAATGGTCTGTTGCACAACTCTGATGTTTATCTCGCCGGCTCCACGCAGCTTGCATAGCTGGGCCCTGTAGTGCAGCGACACTTGGGTATGATCCTCATTTCCGTCTGTCAGTCAGTCAGGGGAGACGTAAGTGGTGCCACCACCTGAAAACACACACTCTCCTTCCCATCATCCAACTAGGGCTGACAGCAAAGCCACTTTCACTCCCCCGGAAGAATGTCTCTCTCTCTCTCTCTTTCTCACCTTTTTCTACTAACTCACTTCATTTCATTAGAACGAGGTGGAAACCAGGCCACACCTGGTCAGCATTGCAGTGCTTATCGCTGGCACTGGGCCCGCCTGGTTAAAGGTTAACAGCCACAAGGTCTGCGGAAGGTTGGGGGGGGGGGCAGTCAGAATCAGTGGTTTCTCCTTTATAAAGATAGATAGGGATGGAAAAAAAACTGGGGAAGGCCTATGAACTTAGCCATGTAGGCGTCTTTAGCATTCAACAGGCAGGGTCATGGTGTCATGGTATGTGCAAAATCAGAAACAGCAGGGGGGGGGGAGAGGATTTGTGACCACATACCCTGAGAAATCTCTAAGCACAGGAGTGTGATTTACACACGGGGGAGAGAGTGGGAGTGAAAGCAAGCTTCAGGTCGATATGGGCGTATGGTGTGCTCTGCGATAAGTGTTAATTGCGCAAACTGAGTAGGGACAAGTTCACACATTTCATGGGAACATATATATCGGCACAGTAGAGGGGGTAAAAAGAATGAGTTTCTCTCCATACACCTACCTTCTCCATCCCAGTGGTACGGATAGGCTGCAACACAATGGCCCAAAGTTAAAAAATTAAAAACAAAACAAAGAAAAGGCAAAACAAACCACCATACCACACAGCAATCAACTAGGCTGCCAACCACACAGAGACATCTCTCTCATATTCTAATGACTCTTCTATGCAATCGACAACTGCCTGCTACTGCTCCGATGTCTGATCGTAGTACTAACAAATGAGTGCTGGCACTCTATGGTTATGCAGATAGGACATGAGCTGAGGTTTTATTGATGGAGGGATGGATAATCCCCCTCCTGTGGAGCCACTCTCTGAGCTCATCAGGGGTCATAAAGACGGAATATTACAGGAGGTTGGAGTCACTGACTTGTCTGAATGCTGCTCAAACAGTTTCCTGTTTGACCTAAGTTGGCAAGCCCATCAGCTCCACAAAGCAAGGCCAGAAAGAATATAACATAGGATTGAGTAGTTGGATGAAGTTCTGTGTGTTTACTGTGCATCTGCATATGTGTGTGTGTGTGTGCAAGGGCAACCACATAACAAATTCACTAAGAATAACACACAGTGGGGCTGCAGAGGAACAGCTCATGGAGTGTGCCACATAATGCCCACTAGACACAACACTGCTGTGGTGAAAGTCTGCGCACACACAGACACACACCACACACACACACACACACAGAGGCCCAGTCCTTTTTTCCCTCTCTCATCCCCTTGATACGGAGTGGAACCACGACCAAGGGTGGGGCCCTTTCTTCAGTGGGAAACTCTGAGTGGAAAAGCCACAGCTAAATGGAGTCAAACTGCCTATCCTGCAGCAAGCCTGTGACTCACCACAGGGCACAAGGACGAATGTGCCTTTCCCAGGAACACACACACACACACACACAAAAACACATCCACGTCCACTGTTTCACCCTTTGATGCCCATATCTCCCCATGCTGTGCCCAGCCTTTCTGTAAACACCCAGTCTTGCCTGTAGTTTAGCCTGTACAACAAGCATGTCCATACCACTCTATATTCCAAGTCTACAACACACTCTTGCATCTTGACTGCTATTCTTATGTTTCTATTTCAAGACCTTGTTAACCATCTTGTTGTGTATTGTGTGATTGCTGTTGTCATTGGCTGTTGGCTGGTTTTGGTGGGTATAAATCAGATGACCCCAGAGAGGTTGGAGACAAAGTAAACAGTTGAGAAACCCCTTTTGGCAAAATGGTGAGTAGATCCTGGCAGTTTCCTGTCAGAGAGAGAGACAGCAGCCAGGTGTGTCCTGTCTGAAATCTCTCGAGACCACCAAAAAGCTTTGACAGCTGCTTTGACAGGGCAATAGAGAGGTTAAGGCTTACAGAGCCACCCATGTCCACAAAAGTAAGACAGCGAGTCCATTGGTACATTACATAACAGGACAACTGGAGATATTTATTTTCTTGAAAAGGCATTCTATGACAGAAGCATGGCCGAAACACTGTAAAACCAAACTAAGAATATTTTAGGTTCCACTGACCTTTACTGAAGTCTGCGACAAACTTGAAACTGACTCTGCTATGAGAGCTCAGAGGATTCCGAACACAGCTGGAAAAAAGCTCAGCCCAGCTCAACCCTTTTTTTCAGCCACCAAAACCAGAATCTGACTGGAGCTATATTCAGCCAGTCTTGCAAATGGCATCTTACTGTCATTATGTAAAAGTGGTTGTCCACAGTCCATGGATTCCGATGCATGTTGTGCTGTTATGGAAAAGTCTATTGACAAACTGTTCCATTTAGCTCCAACTCAATTAGTAAACAACAGCAACACATTATTTGACTGAGCCAACATTGATTGCCGATCAAAATTAGCTGCTGACAGCATGAGGTGACAAACAAGACCAACACATCCTTGAACTAACCTCAACATCAACGGTATCAAAACATCAGTAATGTGGCAAGGCGGGTGGGAGATGCTGCCACGACCTCAAAATTGCCCTCGATATGTCACTGCCAGTGGCTTTGGTTGACCCCAAACAGGTGACAGAGACTTCCGTGAAAGACTTGTTTTTGCATTTCCCCCCTCTGCTTATATGTTCATTTTGGATAGGCGTACAACTCTGACCATCAGTAAAACACCCACTGTGCTTCACAGATGTGACGTGCTTTCAGCACATGTTTGAGTGTGACAGAAGGGGAGGGGTCGACAAGTTCACTGAAGAACAGGCTAGCCTGCTCTCTCATTGCATAGGCTGCAGACATCCATTCAGATATGGAGAGGTTAGAGTCATTCCGCAAACTGAAAGGTAACCCACCACTACCCAAAGGGGGACTATTCTTAAGAACAGATGCATATTAGACACATCAAGTCACCAACTGGCCGTGAAGCCATAGACTAATTCAACTAGTTTGCTGAAAATAGAAGTTCAACTATTTTGTAGCACGAGACGGAATTATGCCAGCAAGACAGTGCTTTCAATGGCAAGCTGGAATCGTTTGTCGACACTCACACTCTCGATTTTGTCCAATATTCACGAAGGTGCTGTTCATTCAATTACGTGTAGATACATCCACTGCAATAAGCTGACAAGCTCTTAGAATCACCGAAGAGCAAGTTAAAATGCGCTCCAAGTCATGGTAACGTGGTAACTTTCAGTAGACTACAGTAGGTGTGGTTGATCCAATTGGGCACCATCAAGATGTAACGTTAGGTACAAAGAAGTTTGAATACCTAAACCGGTGTTTCAAAGGTGACACCAGGCCTAAATAAAGTTGGACACGTTCGAATGGTAGCATATTATTCAAAACATCAGCCAGTCATTCAAACTATGGCGATGCAATGTTCGCACGTTATCATGACATAACTCATGCATAATCATTGTATCTTTGTGAACGAACTTGACATGGACTTCATCTTAATATACTCCTTCAGTCACCATAATTTTGTTAAATCGTAGGTGTTCTAAGTTCTAAAACGCTCTGAGAAGGACTCAAGATCCTGAAGCGTGTCACAGCATGTCATGGAGGAATGAGACATTCGCAAAGGTTTTCATGAGACCTACCTTATAAAGTTTTGTTGTGAGCACGACAAATGTGCTTCTCCCAAGTAATAAATGCTCTTCACCGGTAGACGGTTAATAACAACATTCATAGGGTGAATTTCCTTAAGTAAGTTGAACTGTAATATTAATCCTGTAGCGCTGTCCTTCAGACGGTCCTCTGAGACTTGTGGATAGTCCCAACACTGCGTCCTTCGCTTATCCTACACTCCTTCCCACATAGCACTTAACCAAGGCTACACTAGGAAGAATGACAGCTTGGGTTGATAAATCACACTTTAATTTTGACAGGAAAGTCCTTGTTCAGCAGTTTCCTCGTTATTTATATAAAAAAAATATCCTATTTACCTGCTCCAGCATAAAAACGTGGCAGTGCTATTTTACTAACGCTTTATAATGAAGTAACCTACCAATTCTTTACTGTTGGAGCTTGGACCACACTCTGTCGCTGAACAACTGCTCACATTATCTCCCCTCCCTCCCTTCAAACATTGCCTACGACAAGAAACTAATACCAGGAAGTTCTTCAACCCAATCCGCGCTGTGATATCAAGACCATTGAAAGCTATTCTTGTAGGGTTGATAAATAAATACAAGGACGAGCTGAAAATGTTTGTCCTACAGTTTGTGACTGGAATTTGCGCGATGTAACCTATTATTTGCAGACAAGATTTTTAGTGTTTGGCAGCCTAAGTTTGCTGTCACTCTGAGAGATCTGAGTCAGGGCTACTGAATACCTCGCATCGCCGTAATAGTGTCAGGTCTGTGGTTATGTTTGTCTTATTAAATGTCATAGAAATCCAAAAATTAGGCTAGTATAAAATATCTAGTTTATAATCTTATCTGTAGGCGGCTCATTGTTGTAAAGTCATGGGTAGGTAGGTTAATTAAGATATATTATTGTGCTCTAGGCCTATCTATCAACAATCTATCTCTTATCATTTGAAGTAGACCATGGAATATAAGCACTTTGGACTTAGCCTAGTTAGTGGTCATTCTGGTGTCCTTGCATTATATTACCCCCTGCTGACAAGATCCCTGCTACTGCAACTGTATATTTGTCCATGGAAGCAGAGGTCTGAAGAGAAAAGTGCATCTAATTTGTAAGAAAATTAAACACAAAAAATAACCAATAGTCCGTTTGGTCAAGAACAAACAGATAAACAGATTTTATGTCTGATCATGAAACTTTTTCCCCCATTGTAAGCACTGGTATCAATGGCTAATCAATGCTGCGACTCTCTTCTCTTATGGAGGTGACCTTTGAGGCGACCTTCATAGAACACCACTGTAACACAGCACCAATGACTATCGCAGGGTGGAGTGATCAATACTGTTTCACCAAAGCTTTGTTCTTGTCAGACGGCATGCAAACCACAGCCCTGCATTAAGGGTGTTCGCACAGCCAAGCTGAGCAGAGAGGAAAGGTTGCATCCTGTTGACGCGGCAGTGTTGGACAGGCTGGACTTCAGGGTGTGTTCCATCTTAACAAACTGCATGGCTGTGGGCATTTATGGGTGTTCTCACACATTAAACAGCGGTGGATTTGCACAGATTAAATCACCATATTTGACCAACACTATCTTTAAGGGGCAGTGCCTTAACAACTTATTATGGATCAAATCTCACTCTCTCTTTCTCACACCAGTCACAAATCCCTCCACCCCCACCTTCCTTTCTCTTTCACACACACACACAGGGTGATGTGACCTTAGAGGAATGTTAATGAAAATATCCCACTCCTGTATTTTAGTATTTCCTGTATATTCCAGACATATTCCTTTCCAAGCCATTACAAAACACATCCAGCTAACTATTTCAGCATACTCATGGCTTGTCCTTAATTACCCATAAAACAATCCTCTGTGATCAAATGGGCAGTTATTTTGTGGCACGTACTGTATGCATACTGCTTCTTGTGATATCTACGGGCCTTCACTGAACAGCATTTCGAAACCTACTCTGTATCCAGGATATCTCCATGGTATATTGCTCCATGGAAACTCCTACACAACACAACTGGCTATTAAAACACCATGCAGCAGTTGCTTTTAGTTATGCTCCACCTGGCATCCTTGCATGAATGATACTTCTGACATACCATATGAAAAATGCTGAACCCAGAAGAGGACCTTTAGCCTCTGACATATCACAGATATGAAGGTAAGTTAAAACAATATTTTGGATGCTGTGTATCTTTGCAGTCCCTAAAGTTCAACACTATCTGTGTTATTTCGACTTGTTGGGCCAGGGAGAGCCCACATCCTGCATTCCTTAGATTGTGTTATTATTACACTCAGACCCACCTCTATGTCATTTGTCTTCCTCACCTTGTATGAGGAAACAGTGGCGATAGTAACTCAGAGTTCGATTCGCTATATGTGTAAGAGCAAGCATTTATGCGGCTTGACTTCAAATCATATGTTAGCTTTTCATCTCTTCAGGCAGCATCACGTTGCCATTCACATGCTTCTCATCCATACTGCCAGCATTGAAGATCCACTGTGCTTTCAATACCTCAGGCTAACCAGCCTGAAAAAAAAGTCAATTGAGGGTGGAATTGATTTCTCTCCCTCTGTCTGGAGCCCAGCACAGGGACAGGTCATCTATATCACAGTCTGTGCAATGGCAACATGCTTTATATTGGTTAAAGAAGCACAATGTACAAATCCCCCCTTTCATCAGTTTGTTAACGTAGATATCCATTTAAAACAATGGCTTCTAGGGTACCTCAGGTGCCAAATTCATCTTAAACAAACCAAAAGGGCACACTTTTAGCCGTGATGTTACACAGTGCAAAACCAAACGTTCTGTTTGAGCATTGTCAATGTTAGGAGACTCTAGTGTCCTTATTGTTTGTCATTGTGGCATCTAAATGAAACTGTTAAGTTAAAACAACGTTGTGTATCCATTAATGCACAGTGTTACATTAACAAATACACACATTTGTTTCACACAGAGCTTAGAGCCCATCTATTGACAGGTCTGTGTTATCACCTCAACAGGTGGACGTGAAACCTTTAAAAACACTGTACTAATGCTGCCTTTGTGTCATACTCTAAGAAAGAGATTAATGGCTGGGCTGACCTTGCAGTTGTGGCAGTAGCTCTCTCCATTTTTCCCCGGTGGCAGGATGATCTCCCCAGTGGGGATCAACTGGATCTTTAACTCCATCATGTTGAGTGTTGCTGCCGTCCCTGTCCTTCCACTCCGGCTGTCAGTCAGTTCGGGAAGAGAGCTTGCACGTGCGCCTCAGCTGATCCTGTGTGGACAAGGAGAAAGTTGGCCGGTCCGGAGATAACAGAGGACAAAGAAAGACTCGTAAAAAATGAGAATCACAGCTGCAGGCTGTCCAGTAAAAATGTGAGGAAGAGTGAGTGTAGGGAAGTAAATGAGTGGGAAAGACAGAGAGGGAGCGAGAGAGGGGGAGAGTAAGGAGGTGTTACCTGTTGCTGAGCAGGCGGCGTTTGCGTATTTCCTCCGAGACTTGGGGATATGGAGAGGGTCAGGGTCTTTTCCCACTGCCAGGCCAGCCTCCACAGCGTAATTGATGTTTCGCCTTGGCCCAGGGCCCCCGTCTGACTCGTGGACACTTTCTCACTCCCTCTCTCTTTCTCTCTCTCTCTCTCTCTCTGGCTCTTGTCCATCAGTGCTTCCTCCAAGATTCAGCATCCTGTCTTGCACATTCCCATGGTAAACACCGGAGGAACTGTGCTTCCCCTGGATGTGCAATAGGGAGGCAGGCATAGTCCTCCCTGCGTGCTCCTTCACATCTTTAACCAAAACAAAAAAACAAATACCCACCGCTTCTCCCCACAGGGGAGAACTAAATGTTTATGCAGGACGTCTGTCTTGAGTGGGTGGGATGGGGGGACCTTATGCCACTCATTCAGTCTACCAATTTGACTGACAAGTGTGAGAACAAATGTATGTGTGACCTTTGTAACCTCTCAAATACGACTCTGAAGCGTGTGACCCCTGTGTCTATCGTTCTTTAGGATTTGTGGCAGTGTTCTTCCAAGAAAATCTGCGGCTAGGATCAAAAACAACTTACTGTCACATGCTTCTTTTTCTTTTGTTTGTTTCTACGAATGGATTTTGACATGGAGGGGTTGTGGTCATTTCTTTAAAAAGCCTACGGTTTTGGTGTGTGGTGGTGACCAACTGAAATGTGAAGACCAAGTGTGAAGTGGTTTGAGTGAATTATGTTGTGGTTTTCAGAGGCCAATTAATTTTGTCTCAGTTCCTCATGGACCCACATTACATAATAGTCTAACTAGAAGGGAACGAGAGTATGCTGCAGACCACTCGAGACCTGTCCACTCGAGCCATGCTCTCTACTTTCGCTTGTAATACACGACCCAGGGCCAGATGCGGGATGTTGGGGGGGGGGGGTTTGAAGCTCTTACATAAGTCATGGTGTGTCCTGTCGTTGCGTACGGTAGATGAGGTTGCTAGCTAGTCTATGCCAAGAAAGAGAGAAAAAAAATACCAAGCAAAAGCACGACACAACAATAGTGTGTCTCCTGTGTGTGGTACTATCTGTGACAGTCAGTGATGGGTGTGCCTGGGGTGTGTAGACCTGGGAAAGGGAGGAAGTGACAGCGACACACATCCTCTGACCTGTGACACGTGCTTCAGAATCAGCCTTTCTCTGGGCATCAACAGGAAATAGTGGCCTTGGTGGCCTAAAACGGGTCAGAACAGACAAGAAGCATGACAATAATGAATAAAAAACCCACTCTGATTTAATGTTAATGATGTTAATTAGTGATGTTAATTTTATTCTCACTGGGCCAGTGTCCAAGTTCCCACTGATAAGAGTTACAACTCAAATGATAGAAAAAACTGATAAGCAACAGAAGCCAAGATAAAACCAAATAGCTAAGGGTTCAAAATCAAACAGAGGCGCTTATCTCCAAGGGTGAAGGACCAAGACCAGACTTCCTTTTGGTCTTTCTTAGAATAGTGCACTCCATGACTCAGACAAACACACACAGACGTTCACAGACCATCACTACCTCCCCAAATCCCCCACCCCAGACACACACCACACACTGACCTTCCACGAGAGCATACACACACACACACACACACACATTCTTCAGACATGCCTAAGAACACATGCTGTCTCTCACTTGCCCTTCAGCTTTCTGCTCATTATTTTAATGTCAACTACAGCAGGGGAAATACAAAGCGCAGTCTCAAAATGAGAGGGATGAATTGAAGACTGTTGAGTTGTTGAGACAGTTTTGCCACAAAAGAAGACCACCACCTCCCGAGGCTGCTGGATTAACTGGACAGGGTGTGGGTACCTCTTATTCCACCGGCGTCTCAGAGACAGCGCTGGACTGACATCCTGTTTGTGAGAGAACTCAGTTGGACGAGGAGCCATTAGCAGAGTTTAGAAAGGGCATAGGTGGGCAGTGTAGTAATAGCTGGAGGTGAAGGGTACTGTTCACCGCACTGACCATAAAGCTTCCAAGCAGTCAACGAGAATCAGACTGCTGAGATAGGGGTTGGGCCTGAGGGGTGGCTCTACCAGCGACAGTGAGCGAGCCAATCTATTTTTAACAGTTGCAAAGGAAGTCGGTAATATTTTACTGCCATTCATTTTCCTCCATCTAATTCAGCGTCCCAGGCAGCCCCCTCAATACCCAGAATACCACAGTGGGTTCCAGAGGGAGGAAAAGACTTCTTGAGTTACTTGAGTATTTGTCAGGTCCAAGTATTTCATAAGCGCTGAAGGAATGCCATGGACAGACACTAAATAAACACATACCTAGGCACTACACCCATCACTAAAGGGAAATTGCATAACTGTTTAAAAGAGGGAAAAGAGAACACATTTTGGAAACTTTTCAGCAAATGAAATTTGCTTAGTGTCTGACTGAAAGTAAGGCTCTGTCACAAATGTGAAATGACTATGTTGCCCTCTTCTGGTGATGGGTACTGAGAGCACACACTGGGTAAAGGTTCTGAAAACGTTTTGCGGTTTACTTTTTTTTTTAACTTTAAGGAGAAATCCGGTGTGAATCAATCCATTGCCCTATTGTTCAAGGTCACTAAGTGCTGTATGCCGGAAAAGGAACAAGAAAATTTTAACATAAGCCAAACAGTAAATTGGCAGTTAACACTAACTGAATGGGGCACAGAAACTCAGTTTCAGTTTCATATGCCCCATTCAGTTGATGTTAGCTGCCAGTGTGCTATCTATGTTGTGTAGAATTTTCTGGTTCTTTTTAGAAGACAGCATTTGGCAACCTTGGACAGCAGGGCTATGGAATGATCCACACAGGATTTCTTTTCTCCTTTCCATCACTGGGGAATTGTTTGATGTTAATGTTGTCTTTATATGCAGGAGGAAAAAGGCTGAAAGTCTAAGTAGGCTAAGCCAAGGTATACCACTACATGTCCATTATCAAGATGCCCAGGAAGATCAAGAGGCAGAGAGTGCAAAGGTGAAAAAGGTCACATATTTCATGTTTTAGACATAATTCACTTCCAATAACTGACTCAGATGTGTGAATTGTGATGCCCATATCACAGGCAATAAAGTGTTTTAGGATTAGTAGTAGTATTGAGGCAGCCATGACCTACTGGTTAGGGCTTCAGGCTTGAAACCAAAGGGTTGCCAGTTCGCTCTCAACCAGTAGACCGCGGCAGAGGAGCCCTTGAGCAAGGTACCTAACCCCTCACTGCTCCCCAGGCACCACTGTAGCAGGCAGCCCTGTGGTCGAGGTTAGTGTGTGCTTCAGTTTGCTGTGTGTATTTCATAAATCTGGATAAATGCCAGAGACCAATTTCCCTCAGGGGATCAAAAAAAGTCTCAAGGGCATGGAACCTATTCAACAGACCACCATCAGTTCTGTACCCCTTTACCTGGCAGGCACCAGACTGATAGACAAGACAAAAAGACAAAAAAGACGACACAAACGAAAAAGAAGAAAAGGAAGGAAGAAAAGAGTGACAGGGAGGAAGACAAACAACTGAAGCCTCTGACCACAAGCCCTCTTGTGTACGACCCTGAGGTTGGCTCTCACTTACATCTGCTTTTGCTCTTTTCTATTCTAAACCACTCATCTGGCCTAGTTATGGAAAGATTGAGTGTATTTTTAAACCTGCAGTTCAAGCTATTCTTCCAGCCAAATTGAATGAAAAAATACAAATCCCCCAGCAGCCTTTGTAAACCATCCTCTTTGTTCAGTCATGTATGGTTCATAGCTATCTGTATATCTGTATGCCTTCAACAAATTTGTAAAATTTGTCTTGAATATTTTTTTTCTAGAAATGCCCAGTATATTGTAGATCATGTTTTAAGCATTTAGCTATTAAGGCTTTAGCAACAATTGGTATCAAGACAACACAGATAGGTAGTAACTTGTGCATTGTGTCTGCTGCTTTGAAATGAAACCGATGACCTAGGGGCTGACAGAGCTCTGTCTTCATATGTGCACATAACCATTATATAGTATGTTTATACCAATGCTGGAATGGGAGTTCAGAAATCTTGTGTACCAGATTGTGCTGCAGGAGCTTCTCCTTCGCTACCCCAGTGAACCATTAGATGGGGAAGAGTCCCTGGAAGAGCTCCGTTCTCAGCTTTTCGAGAGACAGAAGGATGTAAGATCTCCTTATCAGCTGCCCCTGCACATAATTGATCCCTCAAATCACAAAAACACAAAACCGTCATGAAGCCAAAAACAGCTTTGTTTATTCTATCATAGTATCCCAAGCAACAATCAATCAAGATAAGAACCTGCCTGTCCAAGAGCATATGTCGATTTGAGCTTCCCATGGACATGAAGGAGTTGGAGGGTATGCCCAGATACATGTGCAGGCCTACTGATGATTATTTGTGCTGAGCATTTGTTTGTCTGTTAAGATTTGTGATTGACTTCTCTCTCATCTTAGTTCTCTCCCCACAGACCTACCTCAAGAAATACTGCTGTGTGTGTCAGCGCAGGAGAAATGCCTACCTGAAAATCTTCAGAAAGTTTGATAAAAGACAGAAAATGCTCCTCTCTTTTAAGGTAAATAAATCTGAACAGAAACCAGAATAATTTTAATTGTGTGAAGTTGGGCCATTGCATGTACTGTATTCACTGCGATAGCATCAGCCAATATTGGCAAGTTCTGGTAACATCTCAGGAAAAAGTGTTGTAAACAGTACAGTTAATACACTGCTCAAAAAAGCAAGGGAACACATCACATCACAAACCGAGCCTATTGTACTTCATAGACATCAGTCTGTCCTATTAGGTAAATGACTGTGAATCATTTCACCTGCTTTGATGCAAATTAAAATGATAATGACTTGAGAGGCAAACCTCCCAAAAGGTGATGGCCATTGACAACTGCTGTCTCCTTAACCTTCCTGACCAATTCTTCTCTAGTCTAGTCTAGGCTACTTGTCACTGACACTCGCAGATAAGGGCTGGTTCACACTTGGCACATGTGACTGACCTTAAAGGATCTTGACACACCACGGGGCATATGCTGCTGGTAACATCATAGAACATGACTGGTTTGGTGGTGACTCAGTTGTGGCATATGGAGAGGCATATTCTTAAAGGGTTGCACAGAGACAACCTTGTACTCATGTAGTCAGGGTGTGCACACTTATGATTTTGGTTCCCATTGCATGTTATGCCATTACAAATGACACAGTGTATCAGTAAGGATTTTCAATTTGATTACTTTGTCCACTGAGATGCAATGTGTTACTGAGGTGTTCCCTAAATTTTTTGAGAATCCCCAAACAATAATTAATTCACCCATACCCTAACCTCCACACACCTCTGTGTCAGGACATGGAACATGCCCTGAATGACTTATATCTGGGGAACATAGCCTCAAAACAGTTCCAGTGTCTGATGGACTTATGTGATGTACAAAGACAAACAGAAATTGACTGTGAACTCTTCTGCTCAATCTGTGCCCTCTCTGAGCGAATGCTATATGCCAACTTTGTGTAAGTAATCTTGTTACAACTAATTCTATTGCTAAGGTTATATCTCCTGGATATGTACTTAAATGTACCCATTTCACAGCAGCCATTTCTCTAAGAAGTCACAGGGTAAGCACAGGTGTTATTAATGACATCCAATAAGGATCTGATTCTGCAACACTGAATCAGATCTTTATTGGCTGTCATTAAAAACACCTGTGCTTACCCTCCAACTTCTTGGAAAAATGGCTGCTATGAAATGGGCCCATCACTGTGAATAATCATGATTCTTATTACACAGGTTAATTAAAGACACAGACTAATATTATTATAATTGCATCAACATGTAGAATGTGTGCACGTGTAAATGCCTGGGTTTCCATCCAACTTATTCACATTTCATATTTGCATTAACAATTTAACTCAAGAACATGCATGTCTGCCTGTATTTTCACCAACTGTGTAGTGCAAACAAAAAATTAACATTGAGCAAATCAAGTGAGGTATCCCAACCAGCTGTTGGATCAAAACATAATGCCACCAGAACATCTATAGATATCAACGCAGTAAATGCAAATATACGCAAATGAAACCGTTTCCATCAACTTTAATCACATTATGCCTTGTTTACATCAAGGGTTAATCCACCCCCCTCAAGTGAATTTAATTTTTATTCGCGTTAGGTGACTGATACGAATTTTCAGGCGTTTCCAACCGAGGATTTGCTATTCACATTGACAAGTTGGATGGAAACCCAGCTATTGGCATGCCATTATGTTTCACCTCTTCCAGTTTGTTTCATCTTGATCAGAATGGATGACATGGAGGAGGCTGATACCAGACAGAAGGAGCTGCTGGAGGAAGCAGATTTCTGCAGTTTGCTGGCAAAGTTGAGTGGATACATCATCACACCAGCACTGATCAGATTACTCCTACACCTGTGACCTGGCCGGAACTGATGGAGTCACCTGTGTTTACACGTTACTGCAATCCTGAGCAATGTGAACAGCACCTGTGCTGTGAACATCATAAGAGTAGGAGTAATGTGCATATGTTGACAGCATATATCTTTCAAGAATCAGAGTTTAAGAGTATCATTAAAGGATTCTAGTGTCAATTATTTTTAAGCATTAAAGAGATGACACTTTCCATGTAAGGTTTTTCATTTTTATTTTAAGTTTAAATGTTAATTCCATGCTGTGTCTCAGTAAGAACAATACAGATTCTATATCTGTGGCTCCAGTCAGATATCCAGTAGTACAAATTAGCTTCAAGTTAAACATGAAAAAGAAGAGAAAGAAAAAAAAGGAATCAGCTATATAAATGAGGAGGGGGACAGAAGGGAAGAAAGAAACTTGTCTATCCTCATGCAGGTTTAAAATCAATAGTCTTGGTGCCAACTCATTCCCCACAGCCAATGGACACCCGCATTTTTTTTTCTGAGACTTAAAAGCAACAAGGCCCCATTTCCTTTTTTTTTTTTTTTGAGCTGATAGCAGCCATTATCTGAACTCAGCATTTCTGCGTGATACAGTATTTTAGCACAACGTACAGTCCAGAACACGGCAAAATACTACTACATAACTTCTACGGTATAAATGTTAAGCATTTGCTCCACATGGATATCAAGAATTTTGCCAACTTCCTCTGAGTGACTTTGTTTTACCACAGAAAGAGCACTTTGTTCAGACCTGCCCTTTTAAAGGTTTTATGATTCTTTTTAAAGTTGCATCTGATGTTTGCACTATCACAGACATATTACAGCTCCCACAACTAATGATAGTAGACATAAGTAATAAAAGTTAATCTTCTTTAATATTACATTAAGAAAACAAAAAAAAAAAACAAACAAAAAAACACATATCCAGCAACTGATCAAAATGTTGAGGAAAAGCAAATAAACATAAAAACAAAAAATTGTACCAGAAATAAAGAAGGAAAACAGGGGCTCCTAACTCTGACAATGTTTTGTTTGTCAGCGAGTGGTATTCTGTGTTGAATAATGGGGTGAAATCCCAAAAATGAAAAAAAAAAAAAAAGGCGGGGGTCAGGGGTAACAGTGAGGGGCCCTGGAGGCTTTTGAGCTGTTGCGGAGTACCACTCAAGGGTGGGCTCTGTGTCTCCCTTCTGTGATACTGAGGGGGGGGGGGGGGGGCAGGAGGGCTGGGCTGGGCTGGGGTGGGAGTGGGTGGGTGGAGTCTAACATTGGCTGTGATTTCTCACTGATTCTCATCCTCCACATCTTGCAGCGCTTCTTTGTTCTGTTCCTCTCCTATTGGCAGCGGAGGGAGAAAAAAAAAAGAAGTCCCAGTTAGGCAAGCAAAAGAAAGCATAGTGAAAAATGTTAGTAGAACACCTATACTGTTGTGAAATCAAGAATGAAAATGCTTTCTTTTGATGTTCCCATGCTCCAAAGTCACAAAACAGTGAAGACGACTTGCGTGTATTTTCAGCTTTCCGTGTGGCACACTTGCAATCAGAACATGCTTGGTCAACACACAGTTTCATCTTTACCCCATGCAAACCAGTGGGTGGCCAGTGTAAACCAGTGTACAAATAAGCACCCAAAGATATTCCTTAGGGACTAAAGGTGGCAAACTATGACTATGAAAAATCACATCTGAAGGACTGGTGGTCCCATGCATTTAACAAACCTAACGACAGCAAAGCATCAATGAGTAATTCCACCACAGGTATTTGACAATTCAACTTCTTAAAGCACAGCACCGGCATCGAGACCAAATACTCGAGCTCGCCTAGGAACTGAACAGTAAAGACTCTTACTGCATTTGGAGGAGACTGATATGTTAATTTAAGAGCGAGACCTAAACACCCACCCCCAACAAATACTTCTTCTAAGGCGTATACTGTCAAAATCCCAAGCTGAAGGATATATGGTCGTGAAAAGTAACTTATTCAGTGAGGGAGTGTAGAGAGCATACTCCTACATTAAGACACAAATCTACCAAGTCCTTAGGTCAGGACAGGATCAGTACAAGCATGTGAGGAAAAACAAACAAACATACAATCAAACAAAAAAACAGAACAAAACAAAACAAAAAAACTCTACCTGCCGCTGGTAAGGGAACACAGTGCAACAAAAAAATACTGGGTCAGTGGGTGTGTGCAGAGTGGGTTAGTGTTTAAAAAGAGCAAGCCAGGCAACACTGGAGAAAACTTACAAAAATACAGTTTTATAGGGAATGAGCATTTTAATTCCCCTTAGGAATCTACATGGTGGAGGAGATGAAAAGAGATATGAGTCCTATGGTCAGAGTTAGGGCTTAGAAACATGAAGGGCTTGATCAGACAAGTAATGGTAGTGGAGGAAGAACAGGAAGAATCCACATACAGGTGTTAAAACTACATCGCTCCCAGAGTGCCAAAGACTGCTAGGTGAAGCGTCACTATTTAATAGCCGCTGACAGTTTCGTGTAGGTGTTTCAACATTTGATGTTTCTCTAGCTTGTAGTTCGGCATACTGAACAAAAGAAACAGCCTGCACAACTTCTATACAATATTATATAATATATATATATATATATAACTACAAAACACCATATATATAACTACAAAACCAAAATAGAGGTCCATGGGTAGTCAAAGTTTTTGTGCTCACCATCACCCTGCATGTCTGAAGTCCATAGTGTCAGGTTGTCACGTAACAACTGCATGATGAGTGTGGAATCCTTGTAGCTCTCTTCACTCAGTGTGTCCAATTCTGCGATAGCGTCATCAAATGCTGCTTTCGCCAACCTGAAAAGGCATCGGCAATTAATGCACCAATTGACCACCCACAGAACCGCTCATCTATGACGTTTACATTATGCATTTAGGAGGCGCTTTTATCCAAACTTACATTTGTCAACTATCAATTACATCAGGGCCAGACTCCCTTAGGGCTAAGTGCCTTGCTCAAGGTCACAACGGTGGCAGTCAGGATTCGAACACACAATTTTCCAGGCTACTTGTATGCTAGCCAGGTTCCTTAACCACTACACCACCATCGCCCCTTTAATTCTAATCTGTATCACTGTCAACATTAAAATGAACCTGGATGGTTAGTATTGATCACTAACACTATTTGAGTTTTTACCTGCATGCCCGGTCAGGAGAGTTCAGGATTTCATAGTAAAATACAGAGAAGTTAAGTGCAAGACCCAGGCGAATAGGATGGGTGGGTGGAAGTTCAGTCATAGCTATGTCACTTGCAGCTTTGTAAGCTACTAAACTGTTTTCTGCTGCCTCCTTCCTGTCATTTCCCGTTGCAAACTCTGCCAGATACCGGTGGTAGTCACCTTTCCTGAAAAGAAAGGACAAGAGGAAAGGCGTAACTCTCCATTTTTATAGGGAGGGGGAAACAAAATACCCCAAATAATCAGTTCTGATTGATGGGAAGGGAAATAGTAAGCCATACATTTTGTAGTAGAAGACCTTAGACTCCCCTGAAGTGGAAGATGGAATAAGATACTTCTCCAACACATCCAGGATGTCATTACAGATTGATTTAAGCTCAGTTTCAACCTTGGAAGAGAGAGAATGCACAGACATGACATCAATGAAAAGGATTTTTTTTTTTGCATTGTTTTCTTCATTGGATTTTTCAGTGCTTTCTGACTCAGACACATCATTCACCCAAACTGAAACATTTTGCTTTTCAACACTGCTCACCCATCTCAGACCTCTGTCTTACCGTTTGCCTGTATTCCCGGATCATTTTCAATTTGGCTTCCCCTCCTTTAGTCTCCTCTTTCTGTTCAATACTACTGATTATCCTCCAGGACGCTCTCCTTGCCCCAATAACATTCTTGTAGGCCACTGATAGAAGATTTCGTTCCTCGACTGTTAACTCCACCTCCATTCCAGCTACATTCTTCATTGACTCAACCATTTCTAAAACAAAAACAAATTACACAGTAAATAAACAGAGCACAATAAAAGGCACTTCCAACACTGTAAAAATGTCAGAAGACATAACAGTCATAATAAGACACATAATAATATGTCACATAATAGTCATAATAAAACATAATATTTTCAAGGTTTCCCCATCAGCAATGAGCTGCTGGCCCAGGGCAAGGTGGCTTGGCCAGTGTTAGTTTCTCCCCATCACCATGCTCAGCCAGATCAGTTCACTGCCTTTTCGAGGTCAGCAGAAATATATGAGGGACCTGGAAAAGATGTGCTGGTCCAAATTGCCACAGGGAGGAAAATCATATGTTGGACCCTGCATATTTTATTTATAATCATTCAAAATGGCCATTAAGGGTATGTATAAAACAACAGTATGGCATTAAAACTATATTTTCCCTTACCATTCCTTTCAACATTACTCAAGACAATGATCCTCATTTTCCGATCGTTTGTTGTAATTGCTTGTACACTGGAGATTTATGCTGTCAAGTTGGTTGCTGATAGACCTAACGTCACCAAGCAAATGTGCACAGTGCACACACCCTTATTAGCAGTTACTTTAATGTACGACCTGGAAGATAACCTAGCACTTACTAGTTTGCTGTACTCAAGGAGGAAACATTTAGCAACAACTCCTGTTTATCTGACATTTGTGCACGCACTTGGCATTAGTAAGTTACTAAAATTCGAAAATAACGGTCAACTACTTATCCGTTGATCATTTCGAAAATTCCATCCAACATTAGACGGCTTGAATTAGCTGCTAACATCTGTAACATTTAATATTAAAATGCTACCATGACAATGAAATTTGCGTTGTTTACGAATTAGTTAACAAGAAATGTTAACCTGCTGTGCTAATAGCGGTGATGACAGCTCTCCAGAGCCACAAATTTTGTAATTACAAACTCTGAATCCCCTACTGCACTGACACAGTTAACGTTAGCTGGCTATCTATTATAGCTCGCTAAAATTACTCATGTAACGGATACGGGACTTGTACCTAACGTTAACATTACCGTCATTGTTTACAATTGTCCAACTTAGATTAACATGTGACATGACCAGTAATCTTAACATTACAGTTTATGTTTTTACTATGTCGAGGCTGCAAAGTGGCTACATTGAACATTAGTGCCTCACTGCCACCGAGCTAGGTAACTTATCATGCTAGCTGGCTAATGCTTAACGTTAAAGAAACCCCGATAGCCAACGAGAAGGCGGACGCTCACGGTGGAGTTGCCAACTAATAAGAAATCAGATGTGTTACAGATTATTGCTACAGTTAGGTTCAGTCTGACGTGCAGGCCACAAATGATCAGTTAACACGAATGACTTGTTCTTAAGTCAAGAGCAAATCTCAACATCCACAATCAGAGAGCGAATCCTTAGGGCTAACTATGCTAACCAGCTAATATTCTCCGCCATTTTGTCTCCCTAACAATCTCCATCTTTAAACCTCAGTAGCTCATCAAACATCTGACACTCCCCGCTAGAGGGAGGGTGAGTGGGGAATACTGAATGAAAGTACAATCACCTCACTTATGTCTCATATCTACTTAATTAATAAATGCAATGACACTGTATTTTAACATCAACAAACAGCTTGTTGTCCAGCTAACTAGCATGCAATGCTACGTCCAAGTTTGATGGCTAACATTAGCTGGCTGGTTTAATAACTAACGTTCGCTAACGTTAGCTTGCTCGGTTGGTTCTGAGCTTAATTTTGACTTACCATCGTATCTCTCTGCCTGTTCGGCAAGTTTGGCCTGGTAAACTAACTCCTCTCGATCACCCATGTCGGTATGTTTTTAAAGTGGCGTTGTT
This sequence comes from Tenualosa ilisha, assembly GCA_015244755.2. Taxonomy (NCBI): domain Eukaryota; kingdom Metazoa; phylum Chordata; class Actinopteri; order Clupeiformes; family Clupeidae; genus Tenualosa; species Tenualosa ilisha. Next base: position 514,678 of record PYXC01001760.1, read on the forward strand.
AAGTAGAGGATTTGAGCAGTAGATTGGCGATGTTTGACACTACTAGCCAGCAGGTCCTGCTACAGCACTGATAGCAACTGGAGCGGTGTTCCCACTATGCACTCCACCGGTAAAACGCGAATAAAGATGGCGTTGAATTTCCATCCGGGAATCTACACACAACACTGACCACACCATGCTTCAACATCAAGAGAGATGAACTTGTGGAACTAGGGCATGGGGGGTGGACATCATAGAGACTCATGGAAAATTCTGACTTTTGATTTCTCACCTTTCGCCACTATTTGATGTATCCTTTTTATCAAGACATTTAATTTTGGTACCATCTCCAAATGAATTTGGATGGCATAGTAATTTTATGACAAGTGTTATTCCCACCATCCATTTAAGATACATTGTGGAGTTCTGGGTGGAGTAAGAAAACACCACAAAATAAAAAATAGTACCTTTTACAACATGACATTGCTGACGGGTATTTCCAAACACCAATCGGTATCTTCTAGCAGCGTCTGGTCTGTGAAATGTTTGGAAGGTTTTGTGTGCCCTTGAGGTAGGTAACTAGTTTACACCAAAAATAAGATGAGCTCTTCTTATTTGCTGCAATTTAACAAGCTAACTTTATATAGGTCTAGTTTAAAAGGGTAGAATACATTTCATTTGTTTGATTTTTGTTGTGCTTCACAATAGGTTAAGTTTTTTTGTAGATGACTATATAGTCTATGCTTGAACTGTAGTACACTGCAGGCTCATAGTGCTATCACCACCACCTACATTAGGATGCATTGTGGTCGTGGAGCTATTGAAGCAATACAGGTCTGAATAGTAAATAGTTGAGGGATGAACCAGTCATCACCTATTTGTGGATTATTGCATAATAAAGCATGAGCCAACACAAAAAAGGTCATTTAAATGTTAAAGTTGAAGTATATTACTGTCAGATTTGAGACACAACAACTACATTTTAATTATTAGATCTCTGTAGGCCTGGACTGAAGTGTTTTTAAAGTTTGAACCTTCTCTGTTTTAGGCCTATAGAAAAAAAAAGACTTTTTGTTGAATTTTGTTTAGGCACTGTGTCATGATAAGGATTAATATTGTAGCATCCGTGTTGTCCAGCAGGTTGATCCAAAAACAGTGTCCTATCCAGAACAAAAACATAAAAACTCCCGCCATGGTCACCTTATTCAGTACATGACTTGAAAGAGTTGAAGAGCTGAAGAGATTGGATCAAGAGTGGATCAAATTCTTCATTTCCCCACATTATGAGATGACAGCTAGATGCAGTCAACTAAATGTTATATTAATATGTTTAGCAGACCCTCAATTCTTCTTCCCTCAAGCAATTTAAGATTGAGTGGCTTGCTCAAGAGCACAACAGTGGCAGCCAGGATTTGAGCTCTCAACTTTGCAGGCTGTTAGCATGCTAGCCAGGTTCCTTAACCACTACACTACTGCTGTCCCTATGTTATATTAGCTATGGAATATAACATGTATAACACATTCACACACCATAAGCAATTTTAAAGTAAAATTTGCTCTGCAGGTCCGTCTGGCCACCACTGCAGCCAAAACAAAAAACAGTTATTCAGCATGGGGTGGGCTTTATAGTTGTAGTTCACAGCAAATTATGGCATCTGCATTATGGATATGTGTTTTCCTGAAACTGAGTAAACAACTACAGTTAACAATTTAATGCGAATGTGTATGCTGTGGTGTTTAATGTTAATGCTGCATTTTTTTCAACTTTGAGTTTCACTTGTTACACCACTGAGGGTAGTCACTTGTTACCAGACCCTAGGCTGTATCTTGGTTGATGAGGGTCTGGTTCCCAGGCTACGTAAGTATACAAATTATGAAATGCCAATAATCATTATTTCCATTTTTTTTGGACACGTACATACAGAACATACATTCTGGCATGCATCAAAATGCACATGCACTTAAAAGTAAAGTTTGGCAGTGATGAGGTGCCATATTGATGGCCTATGCCCATGATAGCCTATGCTCTTAAAAAAAAATCAAGATCAGGGTAATGATGGTGCAATTTTGCGAAAATATGGTTTCACAATACAAATATGGAAAAAATGGTTTCATGTTTTATGAAAATTTGCCTACTTATTTTTTTTTACCGCCGCGCAAAACACAAAACATTGGTCAACACTTCATGGGATAGTCTATATCCTTATACTCCGCAACAGAAGGTGGCGGTAGTTTCCGTGTAAAAAAAAAAAAAAACTCGAGTCTTCAATACGAAGAAGCGTTGTGTTGTTCGCGGACATTTTTGAATTTGTGGCTGACGTTGAGCTGACTAACAACAGAGGTGTACGAGTAGTTTTCATCTGCCCGGTACTGAAAGTTCATTCCGTTTCATCAATTAATTTTATAACCACCATGAAAACGTTATTGGGATGATGATGACATTTTGCTAGTCATTATTTCTGTATGAGAATCGTCTGTCCATCCATGCTAAGTTATCGAAAACAAAATTAGCAGGAAGCTAACTAAATATAATGATTTTGAGTCCTAATACATGTATATGTATTTGTCATAGGCTTTCTGAAAATAGAACGTTTATTTGTCATTGTAGTAGAGGGCATCTGGAATGCCAAGTTAGTAATTTTATGTTGCCTTATTTTAACTTTACTTGTCATTCTTTACAGTGCTAAAATGAGCCGACGCCCTGGCAGTAGGTATTCGGAGGCGCCCCTTCGTGTGGCAGGGAATAGGATGAGTATGGTCAGCGCCACCCCTCAGAGGTAACTTAATATGAATGTATTTGTGTATTGTAGTTTACGGGGCTTCTATGTTTGTATTAGATAAGCAGTGTGTAAGTACTGAAATATCCCGATTATTTACCGAGGTTAAGACATTGGTTTGTAAAATTTCATGAATGAGGTTTATAAATGGGTGAGGGTTATATACAGGATTCAATAGGTAATTTTAAGTGAACTGAGGTTAATACATTGGTGAGGTCAATACATAGTTAGTCAGTTTGCATAAAACACTGACCTGAGGTTTATACGTGGTGCAGCTTATATTCGGGATATTACTGTGAAAGCACTTGTGTATTTGCTTTGACTCCAGTGGGCTTAACACATGGGTGGACGTCTTGGTTTTACATGCCTTTCTTTTGTAGCAAAGACCTCTTTGGTAAATTGAGCTTATCAAAAGGACAAGCATCTGGGACATCAGAACGAAGAACAAGCTTTTTTGGAAAGTGAGTGTCTTGCATGTTCTCTGTCAGACTGTCCCCTTTTACTAGTAATTGAATAATAACAGTCATAACTGTCATACCCAAGCTGTCTATCTAGCCTAAGGTGTAGAAATGTATTTGCAATATAATTGTGAATACCAATGTATCCATTTATATTCCAAGCATCGATCAGCAACAACATGCCTTCTCTCCTCAGCGCAGCCTCAGGGAACCAACGGAATAGCTTCTTCGGGGCCTATGGAGGTTCTGAAAAGATCAAAGATCCCCGTGCTTTACATGACAAGGCTTACATTCAGCAGTGCATCAAACAGCTTTGTGAGGTGAGTTAATCAAGGGCAAGATTGTCTTTATTATGCCAAAGAAATATTTTAAATCTTTAAAAAGATTGTTTCTATCCAGCTTTAACCATAAGTTTGTCTGAATTTGCAAATGTAGGATTAGGGGTGGGATTTCATAACATTGTCAATTCTGCTCATCAGTTCAAGTCATCAATTTTCTTATTAATAATTTCTTGCAGAAAAAGTTCATCTAGTTTGTCAAGTTTTCAGCATCAACTTATAGGCCTGTTACATAGCATATACTTTTATGGTGGCAATGATGGCTTATTTGAATGAGGTAAATCATATAGAACTGGTTATCTATTTCAGTTTCACATATTGACCCATGGTCTGAAAAACTTGTTGGCATGGATAAGAGGAATTGATAAAAACCGAGGCATACAATCCTAGGGGATTAAAGGATTCGATTCACAGAGCTCACATTAATCCGATCCTGATTCTCAGTTGCCACCCCTGATGGTGGAGTAAATTGGAAAATTGGAAAGATCGGCCTAACTGTTTCTTGTGATGAGAATGTTTTCTTTAGGGTCCAGTAAAATGTTACGGTTTGTTTTTGTTAATTCTTATTGTTTCCAAGAATTTACTTACAACTATTGTGTATTGAAAATTAGAATACAGTAAACCTGGTGAAATCTGCCTGTAAACCTGATAGTGATACAGTAAAAAAAACAAACACATGTAAGGACAATTGGAAAATTGGTATAGCACAAACACAAGGGGGCGCCCATCACATACAATATTAGGGGGGAGGCTGATACCTGTCAGAGGGAGGCAGTATATCTGCAGTACTGATAAACCTCTATCTACAGCAGGGATGTCAAAGTCAAATACATAGAGGGCCAAAAAAACTAATTTGCTACAAGTCGAGGGCCGGACTGATTCAATGTTTATTAAAACATATTGAAATGATTGCACATAGCCTATTGAACCAAGACCTAACACGGTGTATACTATTTAATGATTAAATGAATAATCCAGTATTTTTTTATGGTTCTGTCAGTAACTTCAAGTGAAAACATTTTTCAGCAGGCACACAGACAAAAACAAACTTCCTTCAAAGAAAAATCATATGTCCTGTACATTAAATGAATAAAGCAAGATTGTCTTATGGCTCTGTCAGTAGACGTTTCATGGTGCCTTCTTAGATTATATTCTTTCATTACAGCCATACTTTCTCCACACAGAAGACACACAGGTTTGCCTTTTACCTCCGTGAACATGTACTCTGCCTCCTACCTGGGTTGAAACCCCCTGTTCTCAGTGTCCATTTTTTAGGGAGGGGGCTAGCTGAAAGTTGTCATCTGCTCTGACGGCTGATGAATAATAAAACCGATGCCCGCTTGCTGTGCTGCAGTGAGTTTGCGCGCTACTGTTGCATTGTGGGTAATGTAGTATTGGCGCGCGCAAAACACCAGCGGGCAGCTACGGCCAGCGGGCCAGTTCTAATACTAATGAAATATCATCCCGGGAGCCATAGATAATTCATCCACGGGCTGGATCTGGCCCGCGGGCCTTGACTTTGACATATGTGATCTACAGTGTTTTTATTATACAAAATAACATCAAGTTGGTGTCATGCATTCAACAAATTGCAAAACCATGTTCGGGCTTGAAGAACAACAATCTATGATACAGCAAAATGTTTTTGTGAAATTATAACAAATATGTAAATAATTTTAATCATGTAACCACCATGAAATGTTATAAATCCTCTTGATCAATGTTATCTCTTCCTCTTGCAGTTTCTGTCAGACAATGCTTTTCCTGGGACCATCACTGTCAAGTCACTCCAGTCACCCTCCACAAAGGAGTTCTGAAGATTTTTGAGTTTATCTTGAGTCTGCTAGACCCCACCTTCCAGATGCCCACTGTCAAAGTGGAAGAAGAAGTACCAAGAATCTTCAGAGACTTGGGGTATTTTCATTTAATTGGTGTTGCACTCTGCCTCTGTGGACCATCTACTGTCTTATGTTAAAGATTAAAAGTAGTGGGTACGAAGAAGCAAGGCTCCATAATTGAGTTTTAAGATTCACTACTATTTGATTTGTCAGCATTTATGCTTTATCAGAAGGTTCGTAAGTTTTTGTCATCACACTCAAATGAACAAGTTTCTAAGAGCATACAACTGGTTACATCACTGTTTGGTGTAGAAATAGTTTTGTCACTGTAAGATCCTTCAGTGTAGCGATAGAGCCAGAGTTTATCATTTACTGACTTTGTCACAGAACAGCCTCTGTCTGATGGCAGTTAAAATGTTGAATAACCTTTTTAATCCTTTAGTCTATGAAATGGTTAAAGGCACAACAGGCAACATTGTATGCTGTTTTTAGGGTAAATTACCAGCTTTGTAATCTCTTCAATGGTTAAATGGCTCATTGCGGGGTGAATGAAGGCTCTCTCGCCTGCCTCTGCTGCCTCTTAGCACAACACTTTTGTGAAAACCAAAACTGAATGAAACAGAAATTGCATTTATTACCTTCATAGTCAACATAGCTGCTCAAAAATCATTGCTGGTTCTTATTCTTTTGTTTATAAAGATGGTTGGATGTTGAAAAGATAATATACATTGTGCAATTGCAGGTACCCTTTTGCACTCTCCAAAAGCTCCATGTACTCAGTTGGGGCCCCACACACATGGCCACAAGTCCTGGGGGCGCTCATCTGGCTCATGGACTCTGCAAGGGTAAGACCACTGACTAGCCTGGGTAAAAGTCTAATGTGGGAGCTGAACCAGCAGCACCTAATTTGCATTATTATAAGTACATGACAGTTGCCCCATTCTGGTACTGACTGTAAACCTGTGATTTCCAGCTGTTCAGCTGCATGCGAGAACAGGACCTGCTCTTCTCAGACTTCACGGATGACAACACAGATGTAGAGGAAGGAGTGGAGTACAACAAGGTACACAGATCTTTCATGCTCCTCAAACCTCCCTGGCTTGTCTTTTTTACCTGGAAGTAGTTCTGACTTAGCCTTGTTTTACTCTTAGCTCTTCATGGATTACACCTGTGAGACCTACAACAAGTTCATGCAGGGAGCAGATTTGTTTGAGGAGGAGGACGCAGATTACCTCAACTCACTAAGTGAGCTTGTTTTATTTTATTTTATTTATTTATTTTTTTATCTGTCTTATTTTCATTTGGCCATATTCCAGTTTCTACCAACCCAAATAACCCTCCTGGAATATGCCTGTATTAACCAGAAAACTGGGTCATGGAAACATAATGGGAAAAATGAAAAAGCTTTGCGCATGTCTTATTTTATACAGAGAACACACACAAAAATGAACTCGGGCATTAGTCTCAGAGTATTGAGTAGCTGATTCAGTGATTCCATGGACTACAGACATAAAATAGCCATTATGGCTGATTCTGGCACATTTACAGTGGTGAAAATAAGCACTGAACACATCAACATTTTTTCCAGTAAAGGTTTTTCTAATTGGACTACTGACGTAAATTTTTAGCAGACATAGGTATTAAGCTAAGAAATCAGAACTTGGCCCCAAAACAACGTTATGTGTTAAAAAAGTAAAATGGCAGGAGAAAAAATTAATGAACACACCAAGGAAACATTAAACCAAATGTTATTGGGTCAATACCAGTGCCTGGTCAGAATTTCATGTTAATAGTCCAATCAGAAATGCCTGTACTGAAAAAAATGTAGATGCACTCAATACTTATTTTTGTCGCTTTTGTATTAATGTGCATTGTGCATGTCAAAACCTGAAATAAATGAAATAAATGCATACATTTCAACAAATGATTTGCCACTGAATGCAATCCTTTCATTTTCTGTCTCCAGAAAGGCTTTACAATGTGGATGAGGAGCACCTAGAGTCTCAGTGGCAGAGGTACCAGGCCCTGGCAGAGGAGGTAGAGAGACTGGAGAAGGAGAGCCACAAGGTCAGTTGAGGACGCTGGATCCGTGAGATTTGCTCATTACTTCCCTTCCTCAATTTCCATTATATTACTATTCATGTTTTACAGTGTACATGCATTGGAAACATGCATCCATGGACCTCACAAGGTTATTTATTTATTTTTTGGAACTAGGATCCACTGATGAACAAACGCACTCAGAAACTCCACATGCAGACAGACCTGCAGAAGCTTCGGGAATACCGTGACAACCTGGAAGCTTTTAAAACCAACCAAGACAACAAGGCTGCCACTTTGGCTGAAGAACTTGAGGCTACGAGTGAGTGTTAATATACTGACAGTAGCGATTACTGTGTTTATATGCACGGAATATTCTTCGAATCAGAATCAGAATATTGACAATATTCGGATTGTGTGTCATGTGCACTCCTCATTCCAAATTTGGCCATATTCCAATTTCTACCAACCCAAAGAACCTTCCCCCCTGGAATATGCCTGTATTAACCAGAAAACTGGGTCATGGAAACATACTGGGAAAATGAAAAAGCTTTGCGCATGTTTAGTTTTTTTTAGAAATCATTGTTGAGAATTTATTGCAAGCTTTGGAAGTGGTTTAGGTTCACAAACTGTCTTCAGAAGGTGTTGTAACCCCTTTTCATCACTTTGCGTATTTGTGCGATGTGCTGAAATGTGTTGATATGTTCTGTACACGGTTTGCAGCTGTGAATTCCGTCTTCTGTGCTGAAAGCTTTACTAACTATCCAAGGGCTTCTCATAAGCATAAAAAACCCACAAAATCTCACAGTACCTCTTGCCATTTGTTCAGGTTTTGCAGTAAAGTGCTCCATATTGCTGTGACGTCACAGCCTGCTGCTGTTTAAACTGGAATATTCCAGAATCTTGCTTGAACCGGAATATTGACCTTATTCCAAATATGCACATAAAGATAGTCATTTTATATTGCTGTTTGCTCTCTTTCATTACCTCGACTTGTTTTTTAGAAATGGGTGAACATTAAGGATTAGGCTTTAGTCCAAAGGTACAACAGGCTGCTTGTACAGGTTTGGAAAATCTGGAAAAGAACAGAATTCTAAAATAACTTATGTCTTCCTTAATACATAGAAAAAAGAGACAAATTATGCACAAAAAATTTCAAAGGTCAAAATCACAGACATTAAAACACTTGAGTTTTACGAAGTATCTGGAATAAATAATTAGATTGACAAAAGGCAAATTTCTTTCAGAAAAGTGTACTGTATAATAACCATGCTCACTGTCAAACGGCACCATATGAATCTCCCAGACTGAGTTAGGTTCTGTCTTCTGCACATGCCCACAGCCCTGCAGCGCGACAGCCTGAAACAGGAACAGGCCCGGCTCCAGAACATCCTGCAGAACCAGAAGTTCACACCGGCCGACATTGAACGAATCAACCGAGAGCGCAACGAGCTCCAGCAGACGCTGGACAGCCTGAGCCGCAGCCTGGAGGAGACACAGCAGCAGCTGTGGGCCGAGGAGATCTCGGTGGCCAAGGCCAAGGAGGAGGTGAGGGAACAGAATAGTACAGTGTAGTGTAGTATAGTATAGTAAGAGGGTGGGAAGAGAACAGGATAGTTTAACAGAATAGTATGTAATATACTGTTCCTACTGTGTATAATTCTTCAAGACCCAGCACTTCCGAGAAGATCTCTTGGCTTAAAACTTCTAACTACCTGGAATGCACTTACAATGCAACCCCCACTCTCTCTACTCCACTTTTATCACACCCCTGCACTTTCATTTCCTGCCAATTTCCTAGCAAGTTGCACTCTTAGTAAGGTTTTTAATTATGTTGTAGCTTGAATGTTAATCCTCTTTTTGTAAGTCACTTTGAGTAAAAGCTTTTGCTGAATGCATAAATGTAAAAGAAAATAGTAGTAGTACAATTACAATCATATGTATGTTTTTTTTTTTTTTTTTTGACTAAATAATTTTTTTGGGATGTCTCTTTTAGGCAATTTACCTGAAGTTTAAATGGTTTTAAAACGTGATAAATTACCCAGGAGTTACAGGACAAATCAGTTTAGTCCTGCTGTGCTGAACTACGGCTAAAATGTTCTTTCTGCTTGAAACCCTCAGGCTGAGAAAGAGCTGGCAGAATACCACAAGCTTGCTCGTAAACTGAAGCTCATTCCCCAGTCGGCCACCAACGCTTGCGGACACGACTTTGAGATCAGAAGCCTTCGGGAATACGGCACCGCGGCCATGACGGAGTACAAAGCACAGATTCAGGTGCAAAACTTTCATCAGTGTTGAGAGTGCTCAGAAATGGCATCCATAGATTTGGTGTTTTGGGTGTGTTAAATATCAAAATCTCTTTTGCTCCACAGAATCCCCTCAGAAACATGATAACAGATGTAGAGGATGAGTTCAATAAGTTGACCAATAAGAAACTGAGCCTGCAAGAATCGTTAGAGCAGGTATGTGACCATCCAAGGGGTACACATTCAGACATGTAGGTCTACAAATTGTGTGTGTATCGTTGCACTTGTGTAGTGACAAAGAACTGCTATTATTCTATTATAGGTTAAGTCCAACATATTCGATAAATCCAACGATGTGAAGCAGTTGAAGGAACAGATCAGGAGACTGGATGAGCAACTGGAGCACGACGTCCAGGTAAGAAACACTATCCCTTATCTACACTCCAGACACTGAAGTTATGGACAACTAGGTCATTGTCATTCTTTGTAGATGTTGTAATGAATGTGTGTTATGTGTGTGTGTGTGTGTGTAGGACATGGCTGGTGAGGAGGAGCGGTGGGCAGCAGAGATTGAGTCAGCAGAAAGTCACAGAAAGCTTCTAGAGAAGAAGGTGATGGATGGATATGACGAGGCCATGGAGCAGCTTAAAGCAGCACAGCAACAGTCAGTATACGAACACTTATTCCACAACTTCACACAGTGCAACAGGCGTGATTTTTTGTTTTGTTTTTTAATTTTCTTTATTTTTCCATTCCCTCTCTTAGGTACCATCTTATCCTACAGGAGACCAAAGAGGAGAGACGTACTGTCTCAAACAATCTGGCCAGTGTATTGGGCGCAGCAGTTAACCACTTGGAGCTTTTAGAAGTAGGTTTCGAATTCCCAGAACGACAGTTGTCTTTTCATTGACAGGAAAGCAATCCCGTAGTAATGTGATATTTATTAATCCTTCTATAAATTGTTACTTCTGCAGAAAAATATCAATGACCAGGTAAAAAGGCTTGACCGATTACACAAGGAGGTCCTGCAGCAGGATGAAGTGGATCTGAAACAGATGAAAGCAATGTTGTGCAACTACATAGCTAAGGCCAACTCATGCTGCAGCAAGACAACCAGATCAGAAGCGTGAAGACTGTGATGCCAAACTTTTCAGCTAAGACTGACTCTTGTTAAGACATTTAACATTTGTTTTTAAAAAGTCTTACATGGCTAGTTGACGTGTTCAGAGAAGATAGCCCAGTGGCAGAATTATTTTAGGATGCCTTTACTATTTTGTTACTAATAAGCACATATGTTTTTCACTTGTAAATTGTTTATGTAATGATATGTTTTTGTATTTCAATGTGCATCGCATAATAGTGACACTTCAATAGGTATTCATCCCATTGATAATGCAATAAACTTATGTCTTAATAGCAAGAATGAACTGCATTGTTTATAGGTCTTTAATTACATTTTAATGGGAAACAAAATATCAACACTGCTATTGGCAACACTACATTTTAAAAGTTTAGGGGGAAAGTGCTACTTTTAATTTAAGATCATTCACTTTGGTCTCCGTTACAAAATATCAAGGTGAAATGTTTTGTGTTTTGTTTTGTTTCCCCCAGCAATTAATGCTTGTTACAGGCGATAGAGGCCATGGCATCATTCATGTTAGGAACAGAAAAAGCAATGGCATGTATGTTTTTACATGTGGAATGTAAAAAAAATATTTTATACATCATTCCTCCTCATGAAGGTTAATATCTAGGGTTACTCAAAAAGTTTCCTAAAGCCTACTGATGACTTGATGAAAAGTCTTTCCCCTCCACATCACGATTTGTCTCATCAGTTCACGGTCACTGGGACAGTAGTCTTTTCATTTGTGTCCATTCTGGATTTTCTGCTTGGCCAGCAGAAGGTCCATGTAAGCCCCCTCAATCAGGTCCTCCTTCCTCACTCCCAGCTCCTCCATCAGTTTGTGAGCAATGGAGACGCCCTCCTCCGTGCTCTGACCTTCCTTCATCACCACCTGCACAATGAAAGCCAGGTCATGCACACACACTCAATGTGGTCAATCTGCCCTTCAAAAAGATCCCACTGATGCACTCTGATCCTCAGCGCTAGAAATAGCTGGGAAACCTGTTTTTGGTTAGAATGAAGCCCTGGTACTATGCAAGCCCTAGGTTATTAATAAGTACCCTTGCCCAGATAATAAAGGGGCACAACACTACAGTGCTTTCCATGCATAAAGTGAAATGGCTTACAAACCTCCAGCTCCATGAAGTGGCCAAGGCCCTCAACAGTGTCCACATGAACCCTGGTTTGTCCCACCATGAAAAGATGCCGTTCTTTTGTTACTTGTCCCACCATTCCCAAGGCATCTGTAAGAACTTTCTGTGAAAAGCAAATCCATGAGGATACACAAGTAAATACAAACAAAATGGAAAACAAATATAATGTGGACATTAATAAACTTACACTAGATATTCATAGGTTTGGCTAAATTTCAGTTGACACCTATGAAATACATTGCAATCCAGCTGCACAATGGTGTTAGTGTTTGTGTTGCTTACTGCAAGTCCCTCTGGGTCAGCAGTTGGGGAGATGGAGTAGTTGGAAAGCTTTGGACCATCCATATCAGGCCTCTCATAGAATATGAGCTGTCCTTTCCCATCCTGCCAACAACACATCATAACTTCAACACAGTGCACCCCTGGAGAGGAGAAGGGCTACTGAATGATTAATAATCTCACCATAAAGTTTCTCAATTTTAGACGACCCTTTTCTACGGTGAAAAACGTGTCCTGCTGTCGAATGATGCTTCCACCTGAACCGCTCAACTCTTTGGCACGCTGCATCAGACGTTGCATGTTTTGCACGGCCGCTTTTATTTCAACATTGGAGGGCATTTTCAGCTTTGGAGGGGTAATGGACCTGGGACCAATTTTCAACGCAGATTACCTAAAGGGCAGTTCACACGACTTGACGTTAAGACAGTTCGTTTAATGTTGCTGCGTTCCAACAAAGATGAGACAAAGTTACAATGCAGTTGTTACATCCGATTAGCTGATTTGTGAACTACTAAATTACAATGGGTTGTCCAACATCTTCAAACAAAAGTGAGATGGACTAACGGCAGCAGCGGAGTAGCATATCTTAATTCCGGCAAATCAGTGTATTTGCAAAATATTAAAAATGCACATTATCACACAAGAGATGCTCAAAATCTATACATCAAACACGTACAGGTTAACTGTACAAAATAACCATATATATGTCTATGACAAAGCCGACAACGGATGAAAGCCCACCTGCTCTGCCTTCACTTCAGACTAGGTAGTGGCGCGCTTTCTCTTCTTCTTCTGCTCCTCGATCACGTGTGTGCTGCTGAGTTTGCATAACATTACCGCCATCTAGTGAAAAATAGCAAACGATGTTCCTAGATAAGTTTGTATTCCGACCTTACAAAACTTTTCACTTGAAACATGCAGACATTCAATTCATAGCGTACCCGAAAAGCCATTAAACCTATAGAAACCGATCTTTGACAAAGCAGACAGTTGTGTCAAAAAAGCCTTTAGGGTTGTTTCTTCAGTGAGTAAAAAGATTAATTAATTAAAGAGTTAATTACCAGATTATGATTCTGTTATATAGGCTATATGTTTGTTTGATCGGTAGAACTTCAAAGACCAAGACTTTATCCTAAAATATCTTGCATGTTAACATACAAAAACAGAGTGCAGTGTAGGCTAATCATATGAGGAGCAGAGCTATTTTTTCAAGTTAAATAGCCACAACAATATGTGATATGTTAAATAGTATTTTCCCTAAGAAACCACACAAACTGGTTGCCGTGTTTTATAGATGAAAAAGAATGCTTTGGGTCATGACCTGTCCAATACCTTCTCCATTTTTTTTTTTGCCATCATTCTGATAGAGGATGGTCTTAATCTGTCCAAAGAATGTTGCACCAAAGCTATGCTTGCTTTTAAAGTTGTTTTTAAGTCCAAATCCAATCTAGCCTTTCTGTTTTTGAGGCTTATGAATGGCTTGCACCTTGCACTGAATCCTCTGTGTTTGCTTTCATGAAGTCTTCTCTTTGGTAGACTTGGATATTGATAGGACCACCTCATGGAGAATGTTTGCTTGGCTACATGTTGTGAAGGGGTTTTTCTTCACCATGGAAATTATCGTGTGATCGTCCACCACTGTTGTCTTCTTTGGACATCCAGGCCTTTTTGCATAGCTGAGTTCACCAGTGTTTTCTGTCTTTCACAGAATGTACCACACTGTTGATTTTACCACCCTTAATATTTCTCAGAGGGGTCATTCCTGTTTTTGCAGATGACCTGTTTCACTTTTCACCTCAAATGCAACACTCCAGACTTTTTATCCCTTTCATTGATAGTGAAATAGTAAAGGAACTGCCCACCACACATGTCCATAAAATAGCTTTTGAGTCAAATGTCCAATTGCTTTTGGTCCCTTTAAAAAGAAGGTGGCCCATGTTAAAGAGCTGAATTCCTAAACCCTTCGTGCATTTGGAAGTGGATACCCTCAAATTAAAACTTAAAGTCTGCACTTGATGCCCATATGCATTATATAACTATAACTTGAATATGTCACCGTAAACAGGGTTAAATAACAAAACTTGTATCAGTGTCCAAATATATGGACCTAACTGTAAACCAACCGGTCCACCTCATACAAAGATTCTTTACCACCCATTATATAATTCAAAAGTGTACAGACTTACCGTAGACCTTGATTTTTACAAATTAGGTGTTTCTGTAATTGCATGCAAGACAACTTTCATGAATTTAGGGGAAAAAAATCGTGTGAATTGTAGGAAATCAGGAATTTAGATGCACACAAATAAATTTATAGAGTATTCTGTATATTTTGTAATTTTAAGGTGAAATGAAAATATCAAATGATTTACAGAAATGAAGTAAATGTAAACATTGTCTTTTTATGGTTGATCTGTTCTGAGTGGTGGAGTTTTGGATGACATCACTGTAGATGGTGGTGATTTGTCTCATGTTATGTAATCTAAACAGATCCACCAAGGGTGTTCTAAGTGATCATAAACCAAAAACACAAGATATAAACAAAGAGACCTGGGGGTGACTGCACTGTTAAACATTTGCCCACGTATGACATGCGTAACTCTCATACTGGCGTTGGAGATTATACTGTTTACTCAGTCTGCAGCACATCTAAATCAAGAAAGCATCTTTATGAAGCAGAAAAAAACTAGGCTATGTTAATTCAGCATGCGTTTTATGAGACAAAAAATAACAAAAAACACATCTAATGCCACCCCCCCCCCCAAATTCATACTGTATATGAGCATAGGCCAATGAATTAAGCAAACTGTGCTTTGCGTTGTCTCTGATGTATTAAAGAACAGGAAGAAGGCATCCTGTTAGTGTAGCTTGACAGGAGAGAATGAATGATATAATGTTGGAAACAATGTTGTTTGAGGGACGGCTGAAGGTCTGTGTGGGGTAGAGTATGTACCAGTGCTAATGAATGATTTATAGCTGTGGGATCGATGCACAGCATAAGCAGTCTTGCACTCACCAATAAGAGTCTACACTGAGTGTAATGAGTGGGGAATTGCTGTCAGTAAAGTATGTGTACACACACACACACACACACACACACAAATGAAGCATCATGGACATAAAAGGTCTTACAGCAGCATACGCTAAGCGTCTTTATTTCGTCACCTCTGGTCTCTCCCCATCCCTACTCACTCAGGACATCTCTCACTTATAATACATTATAATTATTCCTGTATGGCAACACCCTAAATGACACATGTATTGTAAACATAGTGTTAAACATCAGATCTACAGACATAGGCATGATTCTCATTTTTTTCACCTTTTCCTTCATTTATCTATCTATCTATCTATCTATCTATCTATCTATCTATCTATCTAGCTTCTCCCAGTCTAACCTATGGCCTTGAGAATGCAGCTCCCCTTTCTCTCGCCCTCCATCTTGGCTAAGGATGCAGTACTTTGGTGAAATATTTGGAAAATTCATCACTAATACCAAACCAAAGACTCTTGGCTGTGCTCTTCTCACTCCCTAGCCCCAAATAAGGATCCATTTTTTTTACCAGGGACGAGACAAAAAAAGGAAAAGGCCAAAGTGACAGAGATGGAGAGAGAGAGAGGGAGTGAAAGAGAGAGAGAGAGACGGAGAGAGAGAGAGAGAGTGGGAGAGAGAGAGAGTGCAGTGGAGTGAGGAAGGCTTGCACAGAAGGACCATATCCATTTAAGGCTATGATTTCCTTTTTGTCTTTTGGTCCTCTCCCTCCCTCTTGGTTTGGTGGTGAAGTCATTTCGGCTCACCCTCTTTTCAACCAGCACTTCTCAGGAGGAGGATTCAGCCACACATAAAACACACACACACCCTCGGAGGCACGCACAGTCCCACTTCTAAACACACCCTTCCAGCATCTCCAGAACCTCCAGAGGAAAGAATCTTTGTCTTCATTCTCTCTCACAGTGAGTATTTCTCTCTTTCTCCTATGTGTGGATTATGGAGATACTATGGACAGTTACGTAAGGAGGGCAAATTCACTTACTCGCTTACTTACTTACTTACTTACTTACTTACTTACTCTGTGTCCAGAAATCATAGTCTGGCCAGGAGTAAAAGGCAGAATTAATCGATTAAGTTATTTCAAAGTCAAGTCAAAGTCAAAGTAAAATGCTTTGCACTGTCAAGCATGTTTTTTGAGTGATGTCATATAAAGCAATGAAAGACAGCCATGCCAATTGGACTTGATGACCTTTAGCCTTCTGGACTTCTGGAAGTCATACTTTATTGCTAGAACAGAGTACTGATGTTGGTATAGCATGCAATGATTTTGAGTTTGGGGTTTTATATTGAAATGTGTTTTGAGTTGATTATGTTTCAACAGCCCTAGTATTTGCTGTGCCTTGGAATACATCCTCATGTTGAAGGACACTCAGTGTTGCCTTTGGTACACAGCATGCTTATCATCACGTATGGAAACGACTGCTATAAATGCTTAACTGATGGAAATTGCATCAGTTGTGCTGAAGACACCTTTCTGAAACATTTAATCTTAGCAATAGTGGGCTACATGTGCCTATAGCCTATAGCATATCATTACCCTAAAATATTAGATTAACTAAATGGCCACACCTGCCAGTTGGTTATGTAACTACTGGAAGTTTGTACACTACAGGTTAGGTTGCCCTAGTCCAAACAGACTAAAGAAGAACGTTATTGAAGATCTCTACTGCAAGGTAGAGCCTAGGACCAGGACTAGGCTTGGAGACTGGCCCTATGAAGTGGGCCAAACAATACTTTATAAGAGTGTAATTCGCCGAAGGACACAAATGCCGATGAGTAGCAGTCTTGGTAGCAGTGGTTGCATGGGAAACAGTAGGCGAGGGCTGACCCAAATGGAGATAAAGTTGCCTGCATTCCATTGCGTTGACATGCCACAGCCCACATCATTACATCATAGAGGCAGACACAGTTCACTGATCAGGTCTCCAGGAGAATTTTTTTTCTTCCTCTACAGACTAGCCAATGGCTGACATCTCTGTCGGTAGCCATGGAAATTAGGGGAAAAAAAAAAAACACAAAGCAATTAAATGTGATTAGATCATAGTCACTCAGGACACAATGAACTCCCTATACACACACGCACACACACACACACACACACAATCATATTTATTTACATTTACTTACATTAAAACAAACTTTTAGCAAATAACACCTATAATAAATTACCTTTGAGATGCCCAGCTACTACTGGGAGATTCATTCCGTCTGTTTAGGGAGTTGGACACCAGCACATTATTAGACAGTAGTTTCAACTTACACTACACTGACTCACTACTGTCTGGATCAGTAAGGATGTAAGTATGTGAAGGGTTTTATACTGATGACTGGGCACAATTCATGCTGTCCTAGGGACTTTTATGTGCCCTAGCATAAAGTCTGTGATGTCATACAGGCCAACCCTCCATACAAGTGCCATAATAACACAGCAGGCTCTACAGTCAAACAAAGAATGGCAGAGTGGAGAGGATGGAGGGACAGTGATGCTTCAGATCGGTTGATCAGACTTGGAGAGGGAAACAGGAACAAGGGAAAACAGGAAAAGAATTGCTTTATCTGACATCCTGTTAGCAGTGGCCCAGGAAGGAGATAGGACTTTTCCAGTAATACAAATGGCACTAAGAAACCTCATTAAGCCAAAAAAAAAAAGAACATGCTTTCCAACAAATGAAAGATAACAGATCCCTATTCTGTTGTACTAGGCCATGGTTTCTCCTGAAGTTTCTAGAAAGAAGTGTACATTTAAGTTCCGACTCGAACCTGACCTGAAAATAAACCCTTATTACTACCCTGTGTTAGTTCTGTAATACAGAGAAGAGGTAAGTAAAGAAACTGTAGCTCCACTGTCCTGATAGCACCAACTGCTCATGCCACCTGGTAAACCTTCCAATAGAGGTTGGCTGCAGACTCTAGGGGCTTGACTGGTAAACTTTGACCTTTGACCTCCAGGCCCAGAAAGCCGTGGTATCCTGACATCAAGATGGCACAACAGGTGAACGTGCTTAAGGTTTTATTTTTTTAAAAATGAGCTTCGCTGTTGGCTGCGTCTGAGAACCGCAACTTTTTTTTTCCAACAAAATGGCTGTTTGGATGGTTTATGTGTGTGAATTGTTTGCAAAGTATGACTGCGTTCCAGGGGTGAGTTTTTCATGTGTGTGTCCTGAGATATGAAACAGGAATGTCAGGAAATGGAATCATGCTCAAGTACTCTCCTACTGCTCAACACCTGAGCAAGACAATTCGATAATCTGTCAATCAAACATTTAGATTTCCCACATTGGGAATGAGCTCAGATGATGCGCATTCGGAGACTGTTATATGTGTGATGAGTGCAAATGACACCTTCAACAAAGCTCCAACATGCAAATACACGCCTTTGACATGCTGATCACCTCTGATGTTTTGTGAATGTGACATGTATCTGTGTGTATGTTGGGATGGGGGTGATGGGGGTGATTTATATGTTTTTTATTCAACATTTAATATGTTGTATTTGTATAATGCAGCAAACTGTCCATACTTGCTTGCTTTTCTCTGCCTTATATACAGTAGGCTAAGTCTGGCTGTATTTTTACAACGGTGGCTTTAAGCAAAGCTAACATGCTACCTTTTTCCTCAGAGGAAGAAGACTCAATGAGAGTAAGCCTATAATGTGCTGAGGTACTGGTTAACTGTCTGGTTCCAATGGTCCAAGGGAGATAGGGGCGCTGACATGCAAAACACGTTTACTTAGTTTTACATGTGGGAGAACAGGGAAACTGAACTCAGGGCAACTCAGAGACCTAAAACCACACGTGCACGCATGCACACATACACACACACAGTAAGGCCAATGAATGTTTGGAGGATAACTGTCGTCAATGCAAAACTACCAGAGAAGTCTGTTTATTAAGCTGTTGTGGTCCAATACCCTATAATTTACCAACATGAATGAACCTTATTTGGTTTATACCACACATGATTCCAGAGTAAGGTGAATTACAGTATAATTCTGTGGGGGGTTATGCCTCAACAATTTGGCTGGTATTCATCACCAGTGGAAAAAAAAGGATATTCGCATTTGGAGCGGTTTACCAGATGCTTCACTTGTTTCCCAAAAAATCTCATCACTTTCCTCTCCAAATTGTCTTTCTCACACACACACCAAAAAGAGAGACAAAAAGGAGACCATGAGGATATAACCCCGTTGGACTCTGGGACTGGTCAGTCCTCCTGTCACTCATTCTCTAATTTAACTGTCTTGCATTCTGTCTGCTTTAGCCAAACGTAGGTATGGCCAACAAGGGTCCGTCTTACGGCATGAGCCGTGTGGTCCAGGATAAGATCGACAAGAAGTACGACAATGAGCTGGAGGCACGTCTGGTGGAGTGGATCATCAACCAGTGCGGCTCTGGAGTGGGCAAGCCCGAGGGCGGCAAGATGGGCTTCCAAGTCTGGCTCAAGGACGGAAGTGTGAGTGTGACCTAAAAATAAAACCACCACAGTAGTGAATGTTGACTATTACTCCACCAATTCACCATGACAACCCTCAGAAAAAAACCCATTAGCGACCCCCCCTCACCCTTAATTTTAAGTCTAGCATCGAGATAGTCTTTTGTTTTGGCAACCAGAATGGTAGCCAAGTGATATAATGGACAGACATCCTGAGCATGGGTAACTGCTCAATGGACCCAGACTAGTGACCTCTGGCTTTCGTTCCCACTCCCAAAGTATGTACTTGTAGTCATTTAGTGATTCATGGTCCCTAAAACTCTTCCTTGTCTCCACTTAATCTCTCAGGTTCTGAGTGAGCTCATGAACAGCCTTTGCTCTGACAAACCCATTAAGAAAATCCAGCGCTCAGAAATGGCCTTCAAACAGATGGAGCAGATCTCACAGTTCCTCAATGCCGCCGAGCGCTATGGCGTCACTAAAACCGACATGTTCCAGACAGTGGATCTTTGGGAAGGCAAGAAAAAAACAAACTTGAGCAAACTTTTGAAAAATATATTTTGAAAATGTGCATCTTTTTATTGAGAGTCGAAGTTTGTCAGACAATACTGACAAGTGCTGTTGAAATATGCAGTTGGATAGAAATCTTCTAGTTCTTGATAGCATTTCTTAATGTTTTGCTTACAGGAAAGGATCTCGCTTCTGTGCAAAGGACACTGATGGCCATTGGTAGCATTGCAGTCACCAAGGATGATGGAATGTTCAAGGGGAATCCCGACTGGTTCTTCAAGTAAGTGAACCCTTGAACCCTTGCTGCCATGGTAGTGCCTATGTCTATTGTAGTGCTAGTTGATTGCTGCTCCAATTATGATACTTAATAATCTAGTTAGTGTTTTAGCCAACGCCTGTCGGCCTGTAGTCAGTTCACCTTAGTCTAACTCATCAAAATTGTTGGTATGTTTGGTTGGTTGTTTGGTAAGAGCTGTTTTTTTTTTGTGAAACTTCTGCAGGAAAGCTCAGGAGAACCGCAGAGACTTCAGTGACGACCAGATGAGGGGGGGAAAGCACGTCATCGGACTGCAGATGGGCTCCAACAAGGGAGCCTCCCAGTCTGGCATGACTGGATACGGACGGCCCAGGCAAATCATGAGCTAAACAGGCCAACTGTGACCAGCCCAAAAACCCATTCTGCCCCTGCCCCTCGTCCCCACCTCCCTTGCCTCTCTGTAGCTGGGACAAGCACTGCATCCTATTACCCTTTCCAGTAGCCATCCAAATATGCAGATAAAGGACAGGTGCAAGTTTCCCTCATGATACATGACTTAAAGTGTAACAGTACAGTCTTGAACGGGGCCATGTGTCCATTATACCAACATCCATGCAAACACACTGACACAGTAATAGCAGACTGAATTTGAATAACAGATACATCTAACTAAGCCTTAAGTTGGCCGTTTCTCACCTATTTACTTTCACTGCAAGCTCAGGCGATGGATTATGATTTTTTTTTCACAGTGCTTGCTGTCTTCATATTTAAATTACATTTCATGTTATGTAATTTAACAAAGTTATCCAGTATGTGTTCTTAAATTCTAACCAGATAACCAAAGATTGACAAAAGATTTGAAATGAAAGTGCATGCTTTACAAAAGGCCTAGATTTGAGTATACTGAATGCGTTTGTTCACAAATCAATTGAGGTTTTAATGATGAAGCCGTAGATTGGACCTATGGATCGCAATGCTTTAATGTTTGATTGCCCTATTTGGTCACCTTTTCATCAACTCTGAAAGAACCTTGTGTTTTTCTACTTTGTCTAATTAAATGGTGAACTTCAAAAAACAAAACAAAACAACAACTTTTGTCTCAAATTTCCTGTTGGGGTACAATCCCATTCATAGTGCTCACAAGGGCTTTTCCACGTTTTTTCCTTTTTTCAAGTTACACAGTATATACTATGTATTATGGATACACATCCAATGTAGTCTATGGTCTTTTAACCCTCTCTACCTCAGGAAAACAACCAGACAAATGGACACCACTGGCTCCAACACCAATATGTAAACAGAGACAAATGCAACACACTTAACAGCCAAGTCGTCTTTATTGATTTCAGTCAGACAGCTGTGTTCAACTCAGTCTTTGGGTCATTCCTTGCTCCAAGCCCAAGTTAACCTCGGTGAAAATGAGTTTGATATAAATCTTGAGAAAAATTCCGATATAGCTGCACGGCAGACACCTCCTGGATAGTGTGTTTTTAGTGTGGGTTATCTTTTGTTCATTACAACACAAAACCTTCCAACCCCTGAACATCAGTACTGATTGATGTTGCAAAAAGTAGATAATTTAATAAAAATATAGCACTCTGTAAGACACAATCTTGATTTTTTACAGTTCATTTTTACCACACCCACACCCACACACACACAAGCGCATTCTGACTCCCCCACACATACACAACCTTACTGAAAACCCCTCCACCTTAACACACACACACACAAACACACAAACACACACTCATACCTACACCCACTCGCAGATCACTTTTGTGTGTATATTTGCAGCATTTAAAAGCAACCTTAGTGCACTTCAGAGGTCGGTCAAGGCAGGGAGGGAATCCTCTTTTGAATCCGTAGGGTTCAGCTGAATCTCAGCCAACCTTTAAGTTCGGTCTGCACAATCCTTCATCCCACAACCCAAATTCTGACATACAGAATTTATGTAGTAACTGGATGAGGGCACATTTTTTATGATGTCAAGTGACGTCAACATCTGACGCTACTTCCAGCAACCCTGCTCCGCTGGGCAGTGATTGATATCCCCCCAGTTCATCAGTACCCGTCTATCCCCTTCCCAAGACAGACCCAAAAATGTTGGAGCCCTACACCCAAAATCCATGACCACCAGCCAAATTTTTTCCATGTCTGCAGCACAGAGTAGCTTTCTACACTGAAAGCATAGCTGCCCCTCAGTCAGTGTGGAAGAGGGACAAACTGGACACACCACACTGGAGAGAGCAGTCTGTGGGCTGCTGGGTAATGGTCATGAGTGGGGTAGGGTGGGGGGTGTCAAGTCTGTGTGGCTGCAACAGGTAGTTCCCTGTGAATGCTAGTCCGAGTCCGAGGGAGACCCCTTGCCAGAGTCTGTGTATATGGCTACTTTGCCCGGGAACAGAGGCACCTTGGCATCTGTGTTGGCTACACGCTGAACCTCCAGCTCCAGCTCGGGGCCCTCCTCCAGCCGCACGGCCTGGAAGCCATTCTGGCCACGGCCTCGTCTACCTCTCCACAGCTCTCGCAGGTCCAGGTGAGCCAGGGCCACCTCCAGTGTATAGTACAGCGACCAGAAGAGCGCAAAGCATCCCAGCAGCAAAAGAGACTGCAAGGGTGGACGGACAAACACACACACACACACACACACACACACACACACACACACACACACACACACACACACACACACACACACACACAGAGACAAACAGAGCTTGAGGTGAACTTGGCCCAAGTTGTGAAATACATACAAAATTGCTCCAAACACAAATACCACATCCCAGCAGCTGGAGCAGTCCCAAACAGCAATGCTACTTACTGGCATTGAGCAATGTTTACCAAAAGATCTGCTGTTGATGCTAGTCACAGTCATCATTAACACTGAGGAATGTTTAGAAAGCAAGAGATCTTTCTGATAATGTTCCCGAAAATCCCCCATGAGCTTTTAGCAAGGATATGCATCACCTCCCATACAGTTATTTACTTTTGCTTCGGGCCAGAGACATATTAAGAATAACATCTAATGAATAGTACGGGAGCATTACCTTAAGACTGTTGGAAGTCAGAGGGTTCACCTTCTCAGGGGCGATGTCCAGGCCAGGTGGACAGGGCAAAGAGAAGCCACTGTTCAAGTACTGGCCACCCATGGCCTCTTCAACAAGACTATTTATCAACAAACAAACAAATAAACAATAGTTAAACATGTATGTATGCATGAGCATGTATTATAAAATCAGGGAGATATTCCAAATTACATTTATATTACATTTATGCATTTAGCAGACGCTTTTATCCAAAGCGACTTACATTTTTGTCAACTATCAATTACATCAGGGCCAGTCTCCTTTGGAGCAATTTAGGGCTAAGTGCCTTGCTCAAGGGCACAACGGAGGTAGCCAGGATTCGAACCCACAATTTTCGAGGCTACCTGCATGCTAGCCAGGTTCCTTAACCACTACGCAACCACCGCCCCAAATAGCTGGACTAAGTGACAAACCTGCATGGGTAGGTTAAGCCAGAGGAAATGGTACACCTGATAATAGAAGAGCCTAGAGCCGTCTCTTTCTTGACTGAACAAAGCGAGCAGGGTGCTCAATTAGAAGCGCTTCCTCTACCTAAACTTACCAGGTTCACTTAACCTCCTACTTAAAATACCCCCCCAGATGTTCTATGCAACATGTTGTCCCAGAGATCAAACATGTTCCATGTTCGATCGCGTGGTGTCCGACCACGCATTCTCCTCACCTCTGTCTCTGCTTCACCTCCTCAAATGACATGGAAGAGCCATAGAGTGTGAGCTTCCAGTGGTTCAGGGTGCCCAGCGAATGGTTGGGATCTTCTGAGGGGTGGGGGAGGGGGAGAGGGGGAAACCAATCAACAGGTTACCACAATGATCCAAATCTGGCTTTAAAGGAATAAGGGAAAGAGAGACAGAGAAAAAGAGCGAGAAGGAGAGAGAGGGGGGGGAGGAGAAAAAGAGAGAGGGAGTGAGGGAGAGAGCGAGAGAGAGAGAGAGAAAGAAAGAAAGAAAGAGAAAGAGCGACAGACAGACAGAGAGAGAGAGACAGAGAGAGAGAGAGAGGGGACATACTTTGGTCATTGATGAGCAGAGTGTAATGGCCCTCAGCTCGTTCACCCCAGCAGCGCACGGTGGAGAAGGTCCAGTCACTGTAGCCAGACTTGTCGCTGTGGGTGTGCAAAGGCATAAAGTGCTTCAGGATTACAACACATATGAGCTCTCTTGGATGGAGCTGTTGGAAGTGCTGCCTGCAGCATTCAAGTTGGCTTTTTTTCACAAACAACTTCAATGCTCAAATGCTTGTACACTCTTAATCTTCTCAAATTCTAGACAAACAAAACCATAACACTTAGTTTCTTCTTACATTAATCTAATTTGGAGTTGACATAATCCCAGATTTACTTGTTCTTTCAAACTGCTTCAACTGTTGTTGCCTATGCCTATGTACCTGTGGGCTCAATCCATCTCAGTACCTATCTTGTTTAATATAAACAGGATTATATCACAGCTTTCTTGAAGGCAGCCTAGAAGCCCAGGTAGAGTTGGTAATCCCAGTAATCCCTGCTCTGCTTCTTTCAAGAGCAGACTGCTCTACATTTACATTTATGCATTTAGCAGACGCTTTTATCCAAAGCGACTTACAACTCATCAACTATCAATTGTTCAGGGCCACTCTCCCCTAGAGCAACTTAGGGTTAAGTGCCTTGCTCAAGGGCACAACGGTGGCAGCCGGGATTCGAACCCATAACTTTTCACGCTACTTACACGCTAGCCAGGTTCCTTAACCACTACGCTACCACCACCCCTAAGGGGCCAGGTTCCTTAACCACCACCGCTACCACCACCCCTCGCTCTAAGGGATGCTATTAAACCAAAAGCATTCCTGTACCTATCTTGTAATACTCCAATTATACAAAAATATACAAAAACTACATTGTTTACTACTACTCATTAGTACTACTCATTACTTGTTTCTTCATTATTTAGTTATGCTGTACTCAATTTAGTGTTTCATATTAGGCAGACATGACTGACAGCACTTACGAGTCCAGGGCCCGACGGGCCCCGATGACGGAGGACATCCCACTCGGGCAGAGCAGCACGATCTCCACGGTGCCACGGTGGGGGTGTGCTATCGTCACGGTGACCGACACATGCTCCAAGGTTTTCATGCCCGACCGCTTCAGGTCTGCTGCTGTGACTGATGGGTGGGACACCACACACACACACACACACACACACACACGTATATATATTTTAAATCACAGTCAAATATTTACCTGAGAACCATTATCAATTCTGAAGTATCAGATGTGGTTTGCAATATAGCCCTAACCTCCAGGCAAACCAGTTTTTCAATTTTACATTTCAGGATCATTTATACTAATTACACAATGATTCATTAGGTAACTAGTACATTTCATTTCCAAAAATAAATAAATGACAGTCAACATCATCTTCTTAAGGGCAACGAAAGTACACAATAAATACATTGCTGGAGTACTGATGTGTGCAGTGTGTGTACAAACACATGCACCTACTGATATAAACACAGCTGAGGGGGTAAATCATGGACTAGGATCTTCCTCAGACCTGAGCCCCACCTCAAACTCCACCTCCCCCACCTCCCCCTCCCTTCTCCTGAATTCCTCCAGCAGTGTACAGTAATTTGCTGGCATTTCCTCACCCACTGTTTACTAATGTTTCTCACACACTCCACTGCCATGTAGGGAAGAAGCCTCTGAGGAGAGGTGAGGGGGAGAGAGAGAGAGAGAGGAAGAGAGGGAGGGAGGGAGATAGCTGGACAGAAAGGAAAGGTAAAACACAAGAGAGTGAGAGAGGGAGGGAGAGATAGCTGGACAGAAAGGAAAGGTGTGTTTGTGTTTGAGAAAGAGAAAGAGAAAGAGAAAGAAAGACAGAGAGAAAGAGAAAAGGGAAAGCTGGACAAAAAGAGAGGGTGTGTTCAAGACAGACAGACAGAGACAGAGAGAGAGAGAGAGAGAAAGAGAGAGAGAAAGAGAGAAAGAGAGAGAGAGAAAGAGAGAGAAAGAGAGAGAGATGACTGGACAGACAGAAGTACCAGGTACGACAGTGGGTGAAAAGGAAAAACAGAATAATGCAAAAAGAATGCAGCTGGATACAAAACGTGCAGAATTGTTGTCATTACTGAAAAAGCAGAAGAACATTAATTTAACCATTTAATTAATTAATTTAACACTTCACATACCAACTACTCACCCACACCAACCAACTACAGATTTTCACAGAAGGAAAAACATGACCTAAATGGATCAAAACCATCTCAACCATTTCAGATGCGGAATATCCCTTAAAGCTTGGATTTAATCTGTGGCCGTGTATCCCATCTTCAATCTGACCATTACATTTGTGCTCTTCCACCAACTCTCTCACACACACACCCACAATGTCAAGTACAAAAACCACTGGGCTTTTCAGCCGTCACACACACAAACACAAACAAACACACACACACACACACACACACACACACACACACACACACACACACACACACACACACACACACACAGAGACACAGAGACACAGAGACACACACACACACACTTTTGAGTCGAAGTGACCCTGGCTGGCTTGTGGTCACTCGTCTCTTTCTCAATGTGGCCCAAAGTCACAGACGTCCTGAGCACGGAGCACGCTTCCACTTTCATAACTGTTTTTCTTCCAAATACCATTTCTGCTTATCTCAAGTACTGTCAGTGCTTCTGCAGGGAGAGCAAGAGAAATGTGCTTCCTTAAGAGTATTTCACACGGGAAGAAAGTGTTCTGCAGTCTAACAACTGGACTACGAAAGCTCTGGCAAGTGTAGTATATCAACTTGAAATAACCAACAATTAATATAATTGTATACCATCTACAAGTCCGTCTAAAATGCATTGAGTAACTCCAGGGATTTTGAAAATTTTGTATTATAATCAATGTTGGGCCCAAAATTGTTTTCTGTCATAGGGCCCAAAATTTCTAGCAATGACCCTGGGCAGCTCGTTCTTTGTGGGTCTGAGAAAGCCTAGTTATGTGAAAAGTCATGTGGTGCAGATGTGCAGAGGAGAAAGAACATTCATTTACTATTTTGAAGGGTTCACTAGGAAGATGCTGGATGTCCTTAGAAAACCTTGTGTCCAACACCCACATACACAGACACAGACACACACACAGACAGACACACACACACTCTACAGCACTCTGCTTGATATCTGAACCTCACATACGGCAAAGAGGGAAACTTGTGGTGAGCCCTGGACTCACTCACGAATAATGGAACACGAGTTTGGAACGCGAGAGGCCTTAACAAAGGGGCCACAAAAGAGGGGGGAACAGAGTGAAACAGAAGGAAAGAAAAAAAAGAAAAAAGAAAAAAGGGGGAGTGGAAGAGTTGGATGGAAGCGTCTGAGAGTGTGCTGCCCTGCAGAGCAGAATGGTATGTTACTCTGGTCTGGAGAGCTGGCTGACCTTTTCCAAAGCGCAGAACAGACGAGGGAAGGAGGGAGGGATGAGAGAGAAAAGGAGAAGAAAGATAAATAGGCAAAATAAAAAAAAATAAAAAAGGGCAGAGAAACCTTTGAAAGCAGCCATATCTTTATGGAGCTGGACAAACAGCAAGAATAAGATGAGAAGAAGGAGTGACAGGGGAAAAGCAAAAAAACAAAACTGAAAAAAAACACCTTATCGTTCTGCTAGAGAGGGAGATAGATGGCTAGCCATCTATCGTGAGGCGTGCGGGAAGGGGGGGCGGCTCAGAGAAAACAAAGCGCACGCCTGAGACAAGGAAAGGACCAAAAGCACAAAAAGTGGTGGAGAGGGATGTCTGCAGTTTGGCGTGCTCACAGTGACACAGATGCTGGAGAACATTGCCTAATAAGGCCAGACCACTGATTGTCTTCATGGAGGCTCTCTCATTCAATCTCTCTCTCTCTCTCTCTCTCTCTCGATCTCTCGATCTGCTGTACCAATACTATGCCATGACTATTCACACATAAGCACATCTATAAAGCAGCCTTGCCCTATACATTGACGTCACCCTCCCAGGTCTCAGTGCTCTTTACTTGGGCACTCTGACACTTAATGGACTCCGTCTTGTTTACATCTACCGCGGCCCATCCGCACACAAACAGACACAGACACAGACAGACTCACACTCTCACACAGACAGACACACACACACACACACACACACACACATGCGCAAGAGAGAGAGACGTGTTGGAAGAGCAGCCTCCCAGCCCAAGTGACTAGTCTTAAGAACTCCTCCCAGAGGATCCCTTGCTCTTTTCCAGAACATTCCTACCAAGGTAAACACAAGCCTGCCGTGTTTTGCTAAGCGCTTAAATGCCAGCATTGTTGACATATG
The DNA here is from genome assembly GCA_015244755.2 of Tenualosa ilisha. Taxonomy (NCBI): domain Eukaryota; kingdom Metazoa; phylum Chordata; class Actinopteri; order Clupeiformes; family Clupeidae; genus Tenualosa; species Tenualosa ilisha. The sequence continues at coordinate 543,570 of PYXC01001760.1, forward strand.
TGGCCGTCAGCTGGCTGGGCCCCATACACTGACAGCTATACATGCCTTTACATCAGCACAGGGCTGTTAACCAGACATTACAGCAGCTAACTAACAAAACTAACAAAATGTTGTACCTAGGGCTCCACTCATCATTTTTAAGATCTTGCTGTAAAGGTCTCAGAGAATAATCTCAAACTATCTTGAGATGTGGTGTACTTGGCAATGGCTATGTAGCTCTATATTTTTGTACACTGCCGAGATGCTATCTACTATGTGCCGTATCCTTTTGGAAAGTAACATCAATAATATTTCTACTACAAAGGTTTTATATTGTACTGTTTGTTTAGGAATTATAGACATACACTACATAATGCTTACCAGTCCAGTTGAGCATCAGGTGGTTAGGGTGGGCTGGGATTGTCTTTTCCTCTTTCAGGACAGGGCTTTGGTATGATACCAGAAAAGGAACAGAGACCCACACCTGCAACCACACACACAACCACACAAACACACACACATACCACAAAAGATAAATCAGAATCCAAATAAAGTCACAGAACAAGTTATTCACTCCTGCATTGGAAAGATCTTCTCAGAGATGTAGGATCGTTAAAGGCAGAACTCAGCACTTCAACTTAAATCCAAGACAAGTTGAGTGGGTTTTATAGTCATTTCAGCCATTAACACGGTATATAGTGAGACAAAACAATGTTTCACTATGGATTCAAGTGGTGCAGCGTTTAAGATATATAGAAAGACATTTGAGACAGTGATGAAGTTGGGCAGGCTTAAGTTCCAAGTGTGTGCTGTGTAGGATACCTTGGCCGCATTGACGAGCCTCCAGGCATTGAGAAGGCCAAAGCCGTGCTTATGGCTGTGGTGGAAACCAGCTCCATTCACTTCCCATTTGGCCCATGAATCATTATACTACATGCACACACACACACACAAACACACACACACACACACACACACACACATAGATTAAAACAGATTTCTCTGTTGATGTTGTTTATTAGTTTTTTTTTAATGAATTATGGCAATTCTTAGTGTGCACAGAGCCATCACTCCTGCTCAGGCGCTGCTGTACCTGTGTGGCCGTGTAGGTGATGATGTGCTGCACATCCCTCCAGGTGAGACAGGAGCGCACCTGGAGCATCAGCGCAATCATGCCAGCCGCCAGCGGAGCAGCGGCTGAGGTGCCTGTGTGGGCGTCGGTGCAGCCCGTACCCTCCTGCAGGGACCAGTCCGATGTCACCTGTAGACCACAGACAAAACTGCGGATTAACTTTCAGTCTTTAAAGAGGCTCTATGCAACTATTTTAGCTTAATTTACCTTAATTTAGCAGGGTTAAGAGTCATTGAGGTGGTTCTGTAATACTTTATGGGTCGATTGGTGGCTGTTTTGACTTCCTCCAGTGCATCTCGGCAGAGATATGGAAAATGCAAGGTTTGGCTAGCAGGCCGCAGCCGAGACTCTGTGCAGTCTCAGGTCTCATGAAGTAACGAATTGCTTTACGGCACTACACACAAACACGCGCTGGCTAGCTATAAACACAACGTAGCGACAAGGAAGCTCTGTAGAGAAGAATGCGAGCACGAACCTGACACAAGAAAACAGTGAAGGAATGGCCGATCCTGCATACGGAGTCTTTAAGTGGTTCTCCTGTGTTACCTCTGAGACCACATACACATCCAGCAAGTGCACAGCCAAACATATGGTTACATGCATACACAAGTGATGCTGTGGGCACTGCAGCCAACTGAACAAACACAGAGTTATGTACGGTGTAAAGTTAGAGCTCTGAACAGAATCCAGACGACTCATATCCCCAATTACACATCCTGCCAGCGCACAGCCAAACAAACGGTTAAATGCTTGCACAAGTGATACTGCAGGCACTGCAGCCAACCGTACAAACACAAAGTTGCGTATCGTGTAAAGTAAGAGCTTTGAATAGAATCCAGACGACTCATATCACACATTACACATCCAAACTACCGCCTCTAGGCGCCAATGTCACCGGGACTCAGCAGTGAATTTATTTCCAGTCTTTTTAGTCTTTCAAGGCAAGACTATGATGAATTGAAAGAGTGGGTGACTGTGTGCCCAGAAGAAATAAATGAAAGGTGGGGGTGGGGTGGGGGGCTGGATGAAAGTCTGAGAAGCAGGAGATTAAATGAAGGAAATTAAACAGAAAAAAATACAGAAAAGAAACAAAGAATGATGGACAGACAGATGGAAGCAAAGTATCAAAGACAAGGCTAACAAATGGGTGTTCAGTCAAATGTGAGGGTGTAAGAGGTACACTATGGTCTGAGAAAGATAGAGAAAGAGAGAGTGAGAGAGGAAAGGGGAGGGAGAGAGAGAGAATGAGAGAGAGAGAGAGACTGATGAAGAGGGAGCATGGAGAGCTGCCACGGATAAACTGCCAAACAAACATGAACTCTGTGGGAGAAGGGAGACCTGAAACAAGACCACCATTCTTTCCCCTCTCTTTCTGTTTAACCTCCTTTTTTCATTTCTTCTCATTCCTGTGTCATTTCATTTCCTTGAATCCACAGATGTGGTTCCTCTCCTTGATAAACCATCAATGTTTTCGCCGTGACTGAGACATGCTCTCTCTGTGGGGTTAATCTAAACACCACAGGGCACCAAGAATAAAAGGTGGCTTTAATCTCTGGTCTTGCAGAAATGTACAGCATCAACAGCAATTTCATTCTTAAATTGCTAAATCAAGTTGACCGCTACCAAATGACCATGCTTGACCGTGAAACTTCAAGCCACTCTAGAACAAAAGCAGAAGTGTGGCAGCACTGATATAGCAATAAAGCATGAACTTCAGCCTTCACATCACATTTCTTCACTACAACCTGATCAACTGCAGGCCACAACATTCCCACTCACTTCCATTCAGGTCCTTTTGTACAGTGAAGGGCTTGGGTGAGCTCTCACACACTTGGAATGAGTGCCTCTGCACTCCATCAAGTTGGCTGGTTTTTTATTACCGTGTAACTTCACTAAATCCGATTCAAACGAAAACAGAGGGTGAGGTTTTACTGTACCCAGGGGGCTATCTGAGGAAAAAAAAAAAAGTCATATTACGACTGAACTTTAAAAACTTTTCTTTAATTGTTAACAAGACCAGTGCTTTTCAGAGCTGCTATCTATAGCCCAGGAATTAGTCTGGTTCGTGCACAGACAACCTAAAAATGGACCACATTGTGAAAAAGAAACACCTTGGGGGTTGACATTAATCCATTCTAAGAAAGGCATGCAGTGCAGCAGGAAGGAGTTTTTAATAGTGTGTGCAGAGAGAACTTGAAATGTTGCTTTTGGCTGCTGAGTGCGCGACAGTCACACACACACATCCTGTGAAGATGGCGAGTGTGCATGTATAGTATGTGTCAAATCCGGAGGCCATTCGTCAGGACGCAGCCAGCAAAGGCCACTGTTTAGTCTGCACAGTTTTTGATATACCCTGCTGATGAGGTTTTTTTTTCCCTCACTGTGATACCATGTCCTGTTCGTTTTTTGCCTTCATTCTCTGATCAATAAGTGAACAGGTCACTTCAGCCTCTGGCTCTGATGGAAGTGCCTGAGGTAAGAGTGTAAAAACTAGCCTGATCTGTATGAATAAAGATGTCCACCGTTAGCTGCATTCTTCAAAACATGGCACAGCATCCTGACAGTTTAAGGTCAAGACAATATACTGTGCACAAGGCCAGTATACAGCCACACAGGTGGTTGTACTCATTACCCTTGACTGCATGTAGACATCTTAGGCCTTGATTAAATGTTTACAGGAACGCAACAGACACCATGAATACTTGATCCAGTTATGCTTTCCAGTCTGCTTCTATGGACTCAGTTGGTACCTTTGTATTGTAATGAACAAGTCCATTCCACATGGTTGAAAAATAAAATATAATGCAAAAGATTTTCTAATATCAGAAATGAACTTGCTACTGCACTGCTGCTGTACTGTCCCACTTCAAGGGTATGGGGTGAACAATGATGAAAGTTATGGGGTATGTCGCAAGGAGCACAGGCCTTGGTGAAATATTATCTGCTATGCAGGTAGGACTGAGCTAGTCAGCAGATGTGACGTTGCCAACAGACCACTAAGGTCTGAGAGTCAGTGAGGGGCCAAGTCTAGCCAGGCTAACGCTGCCTATTGCTTCAGCTCAATATCACATTTTTCTACAGCACAGTCAGGGATCTCTCCAAAAGCTTTGGTTTCCTTCAACAACAATTTTTGGCTGGCCAATCAGCAAGGTTCACAGATAGTATTTGCTCACGAGGACGGAAACGCATGCCAACCCAGGTGCTTTGCACAAACTGAAACAACGTGAAAGCATTTGGTATACCAGGCTAGGCCAAGTCTGCATCTGCAGCATGTTTTCATAAGGATAAAACAGCCAGGGCAACTCCATCTTTTCCATGACGTTCCTCCAAACCATCATTACTGGGCATATGCCCCAACTCTATAAACAGACATAAAATGTATCAACAGCTCTTTGTAGCACGGCTAAAGATTAGCACCTGACTTGAGCTTTTGACTTGGCTTCAGCTCTCATGCACACTTGCTTCCATCCACGTATGTGGTGGTCACCAGTTGCGTCTGTGAGCTGCATTACATTGCAGTGGTAGGTAGCTAAGAAGCACAAAGCATCTAAGAAAGAAATATACACAAATGCAATGTGCAGATGGTTAAACTCCACTGCACGATCCTCCATCGTGGTTGACTATAAATTACAGGCCTCAACTACAGCGAGGCCTCGTGAATCCGCACATAATCCACAGCGTTTTGACAAGCCAGCGGCGAGCGCCAGCCTCTGCTCTCTCGGCACCGCAAAAAACAGTCACTCAACAACACATATGGCTTTTTCAGGAGCTCAGACAACGCTAGAAGAGAAACTCATCTGCGTTTCTCTACACTCATCCTACAGAGGTTTTTCTATAATCTGCTAACTTCATTCAGTCAGCTGTGGAAAGCATGCAGGCACATGCACGCACACACACACACACACACAAACTCACACACACTCACACATACACGGCAAAGAACATGTGGTCAGGAGTCACTGCTCAGCATCAAGCTGGTGGCAGGAGGGGTCATGCCAGGAGAGAGAGGGAGAGAGAGGCTAGGTTGGCATCTGCTAATGAGGAGAGAGAGAAGTAGGGGAAGAGAGAGAGAGACAAAAAGAGAGAGACACAGAGAGAGAGAGACACAAGGGCTAGGTTGGCATCTGCTAATGAGGAGAGAGAAAAGGAGGCGGGGGGAGAGAGAGAAGGAGCAAGAAGAGAGAGAGGGAGAGAGGGAGAGTGAGAGAGAGAGAGAGAGAAAGAGAAAGCGAGAGAAGGAGAAAGAGAGAGAAGGAGGAAGAAACAGGGGGAGAAACTGGGGGGGCAAACCCCCAAATACCCATCCTGCCCGAGAGGCTGGCTGAGGTTTTGGCGAGCTGTGGCGGTTAAGAAAACCACAGCGGAGCGTTATGCTCAAGAGCTGACATCACTGTGCAAAACCATGTCACCAAGGAGATGGCACCAAACAGAGGCAAACAAAGCCTGGTGAGGTCTGTGGTTCGCATGTTCCCCAAAATGTCCCCATAATTGCCCGCAAGATATAGACTATGCAATGAGTATATGTGCGTGCGTGTGTGTGTGTGCATGTCTCTCTCTCTCTCTCTCTCTAGTTCAAGAGGGAGGCTGTATACAGCTCAAGATTATGAGTACATTAATTATCTTGATTACTGATTACTGAAGGTTGTATACACGTGTAAAAATAATCAGAAACCTGCACAATGTTGGCAACTGTTTTACTCGTAACTACTAGGGTGTCTGTGTGTGTGTGTGTATGTGTGTGTGTGTCTGTGTGTGTGTGTGTGTGTGTGTGTGTGTGTGTGTGTGTGTGTGTGTCCAGACAGACTCACAATGCTGCGCATTGATCTGCTTCCGCTGCTGAAGGTGACAGCCAGCATGGATGCGCACTCCTCCGCGTAGAAGGGCATCCTCCCATTCTCATCCACCGCTCCTGAAACACACACACACAAAACACACACACACACACACACAAATTAACTACTCTCACATTACCACATCACACATCCAGACATAAAAGTGAGGGTATATGTACTTAGAGTAAATTAACATGATTAAATCTTTTTTTTTTTTAATCTGAGACCAACATGTCTCAAACAGTAATCCTAACAGACCCAAAAATACACATGTGTTTATGCATTTATCAGTGCCTATATTTAGACTGGGCATAAGCAAACACACTGATGTGTCACTGATGTGTGGTTGAACACCCAGCATGTCTGCACAGATTAACTGGAGGTCCCTGCTGGGCCTGATCAGCGCCTCACCGATAGTAATGGTGTAGATGGAATTGGCGTAGCCGTCGTAGTTGCAGTTGTCGTTGTACTGGCCCCCGTTGCCACTGGCAACAACAAAAATGCTGCCAAAGCCTCTCCTGCCAGCGATCACACCATGCTGCAGTGCCGCCTAGAGGAAAACAGAGGTAAAGCACAATGTTTTGATGACGCAGTTGGAACAGCGTTCACTACAGTGGGGTCTCACACACCAACTGCAACATCAAAGAAGAGTATTGCACAGTAACTTAAACCAGCAGGATATTCAAAGCAAGCTTCTGAAACTGATATCAAAAGTAATGAATATGAATACTGGTGATGTTAAGGTCACATGAATGATGATTACCAAACAATCATTTCCTTTGCCTCAAGTTGACTATAAAAAGGCACAGAGACCAGGTCCCATAAGGACACTATTTACAATTACACAGAGAACGAACGGGAAACGATCATACCGACACTAAACAAACAACAAACAAAAAACTAAAAACACTTTGGATTCTTTCCGAGTGGTTGGGCTCATGTCCTCTGTCCAGCGCCATCACGGCGTGGTGCTCTGTGCTGCTCCAACATGGCCCTGGTTTATTGGGCCTCAGAGATGCGTAGCTATAATGGTTATTTCTCTTTTACTGAAGTTTCCACCGACTGTGCCAAGGCTGCTCAAGGAACAGAGAGAACAGAGGGAGGAGAGAGCTGCCTCCCCTCCAAGGACTCAAAAGCCTTTAGAGACCTTTCTCTTCTGCTTTTCTCCCTTTTCTCTCATTCTCACTTCTCCACTGAATGAAAAAGGCCTTGAACATGTAGCTTTCTAGAATGTTCTTATTCACTACATACATCCATTTCTGAGAACCTGAAGGACATACTTACAGCTCTCAAGCAGTGTTCTCAGAAATGAATTTTTTGTGTAGTCCTTTACCATATCACTGACTCAACACAAGAGAGTAGAGGAAAGGAGAGGCAACAAAGTAATTCAGATGTGGCTTATTAGGCGTGCTTATATCCCCGACTGTCCACATGCCTAGAATTCTCTCATGTCTGAGTGACACTTATTTTACATCTAAGCTAATATGACTGTCTTATATTAAAAAAAGGTGTGCAGAGTCTAGGGCTGCTTGAAGCTGACCATAAACACTATTACTGTTTACAATCCAAGCTGATGAAATCAAATGATTTGACTGATCAAAGACTGGGAGAGAAGTATTAATAGCCCTAAATACCAAATTCACCATTCCAAGGGAGTTTTTGCATCTACATGAAATTTCTGCAGCCCCATAATCAAGGCCATGTTCTTAAGTCAATTTGAGTTTGTGAGACACTGCTCTCTGCTGGATGAGCAGAGAAGTGCAGATGTGGTGACCGCTCCCTTGCCTGCCCCAGGCAATTCTGAGTAGGGTGAGACCTGTAACTTTCCTTGTACAATAAATTTCTACAGCATGGGGTGTTTCTGGTGAGACTCAAAACAAGTTAACAGAATGTTTAAGCATCGTACCTCACACCCAGCAGCTGAACAAGGTGTGAAGGGGTGAAGGCTCACAAAACACTCACAAACAGATGAGCTGCATGTTGGTGAGCAGCCAAGGACAAGTCGCTCTTCTGCTTTCAGTGTCACTGATGAATGACACATCCCTCAATTGCTTTCACAAAGCCAGCAGCCTCTTTGAAAGAGACTGATCAGGGACCAACAGGCATCAGTGCAACACAAAGGCTTTCTGAAGAATGCAGGGCCATTCAGTCTCCAAGAATGCAGTGGTATTGTGTTCATATTTACATTTCAGTCTCTGACAATGTCAGCTTTAACCTTTGGTGCATACCATCATGTGTGTGTGTGTGTATGTGGTGCATTTGAGAACATTTGTATGAGTGTGTGAACTAACCTTGCCCAAAGGATGTGGTCCATCAACTGTTCTCCCATCATCATCGGGTCCCCAGCTGCAAGAGGAAAAAGTGATCACATGATTCACAGGAAATAACTGAAGACCCACAGCTTTAACCAATGGAAATTCATGCGTTTGATGTCAGCTAAGTGAGGATTTCTTAACTATTTCCACTGAAACCTCATTTTTTTAATGTCAGTCAGCCGCAACCCACTTATGGAAAATTATAAAAGAAAAAAATAAAAGAAAAATGTCACTCTACACTTCAGATGTAGCATACAGATAGGTTAATAATTAGTTCAATACAAACACATTCAATTAGGCACACTACTAGAATTTATTCACTCACTGTAGCAGAACTTTGCAATGACTTTAAGGAAGGTACAGAAGGGAGAGACACACGATTCACCCCATAACTAATTCCCGAGAACTTGCTATCAAAACTGGAACCACGTCATTCATTAGCTTTGTGGAAATGCGTTTACTACCAATCAACATAGCTCCTCAGAAATGGTCATTGCTGGATTCTATCCCTTGTCTTGTTAACAAATCTACAGTATTTTCTGTTGTTTGTCTTTAAAAAAAAAAGATGCATTTTTCTCCAGCTAACGCTATAACTGCAGCATACTAGGTTACAATAAATCTGACTATGAAAAGCAGCAGTTATTGCTGACATCCAATATCTGATAAACTGCTAAATCTCATTTGGTACAGTGTGATGCACAATCAAGTTTGTATCTATCAGTGAAAACGCTCATTTATAATTTTTGTTAGAGTCCTAGACCTGCTGGCTTGCTATGACAATGCAAGAGGTGGACGTATGTGGTGTCAGTCAAACTACAAGAACCAAATCATTGGCTATTAGCGTTGCTCGCAGGCAAACAGAAATATTTTAAATGATGACATTTGGGTGATTTGTTGTCAAGTAGGTAAAATTAAATGTAAACATTTTTGTGAAATGTCATTTGAGCACAATCTTACTGAAATTAGGACAACAGATACAGGTGTTCTGTCATGTAACCTCCTGTTACATTATGCAAAGAGATTAGGCCATTGTTCAATTCATGTCAATCATAAGTTACTGTGACAGAAGAGTTTAATAATGAGTGTAATAAATATAATTAATAGCAATTTAACAAACACCCATTCAAAAATAACGGCCACTGTTACTCAAATGTCAAGAGCAGTTGGAACATCTCAGCAAAAATATTTCTGTACTAGCCAGCGTTACACAGAAAGACTTGTGACCCCCCACAAAATGTTCTGCAACCCCACACTGTTCATGAACAGCCTATCCTGCAGCCTTCAGCTGCAGCTAAGTCTCTTAGCTTATTTTAGCTTTAAGGCATAAAGTGGATCATCTCATTTTGGTTACCTGCAGCTGTAGACATCATTGACCTGATAGTGTTTGTTAAAAGCAACAGCTTCCATACTGTCAGTGAGTGGTCCATCCAACACCCTGATTCCTAAAACAACAACAAAATTTGTTTAGATCATATGAACCAGACATGAACCTTGCATCATAATTACCTCAAATTCAAGTAAAGAGCTTACTACATCTGCCATGTCATGTACAGCAACACACAGAGACAGAGACAGAGACAGAGACAGCGACCGAGACAGCGACCGAGACCGAGACAGCGACCGAGACAGAGACAGAGACAGACACAGAGACAGACACAGAGACAGACACAGAGACAGAAACAGAGACAGAAACAGAGACAGAGACAGTGACAGTGACAGTGACAGTGACAGTGACAGTGACAGAAACACACGCGTGCTTTCTGCCAAAAGAAATATAAGCATCCTGCTGATCAAGAATGTTCAGAGGGAAACATGAATACATTTGTGTTTGTGAAAAATACATCAGTCCATTCAGAATTGCAAAATTATAGCTCAGTTGAAGCACATTCCAAATTAATAACAGATCCACTGAGATCTTTGCACGTTCACACGTTTACACAGACACCAACACACCTGCAACTTTGCTGCCGTAAGCAACACCCACAGCACAGAAACTGTTGTTGGAGACAGCTGCTATTTCACCTGCACAGCGAGTGCCATGGTGGTTGTCACTCCGAGCATCAGGGTGAGGCATAGGATCAGGGTCATTTGAGTTCAAGTCATAGCTGCCTTCAGGGCTCTTCAACAGACGAGGGGAAAAGAATCTCACTTCCACAAAAGCATCACACTTTTTGCATGTTAGAGTGTTAAAACCCTTTATTTTCCGGACATGACTAAACAGCACATGTTATTGTGAGGACACATTACACAATGACAGTGATACAGAATTACTCTGAATTAGACCTGGACTGTGTGACCAAAATTCTATGTTGCGGTACTTTTCAGAATTCAGTTTCACGGTATCTGTTTTCTTTTAACTACATTTTCCACTGAATGAATGAAGAATTTCTGCATAGTAACAAAGCATAACCTACCTATGGTCTTGAAAATTTACAAAGTACAAAAATAATTTTAATTTTAATTTTATTACAAATATTAATAAAACTTTGCATGGTCCCACAAAATGACACAGTTTTCAAGGCGGAATGGTTCCAGTCAAATTATAGACTTAGGCAAATCTCTCATCTCTAATCTAAGGAATCCGATATTTTGATGCAGATTGTATGGGCTAATACTCTCATGTGTAGGCTACCATGATTTCCTGAAATCATGGTCTTGGAAAGAAAGTTGTAGCCTGGTTGGACTCTTCTCCTCAAAGTAAGCTTTGTTTTTGAGTTACCAGATGACTTTCCTTTTACAGTGTCAGGGTTGACACATACAGTTGCCTGTTAACTTTTCAATCATGAGCAGATGATGTTGAAAAATCAGCTGTAATGTTAGACCTGACAACACCAACGCCTCCACAAACAGGTGCTCTGTTAAGCGGGACAGCATTGAAAAGGTACCCCCTTAAGCAGTCTCCGGCTGTGTCAAGTTCCGAATGTTATTCAGGTTATTTAAACCGGTCTTACCAATATAAGAAAAATTCATGTCATATTCAAAATAAAGGCCGTTTTTCAATATGAAACGGTATACCACACAGCACTACCCTGAATTCCCTTACCCAATGTGGTTTACAGAGCCACACTCAACAGCTGGTGTACTTACGTAGTTAGGCTGGATATCTGCTAGTGTGTGTTGGACGCCATCGTCGACGACAACCACTGTGACCCCCACCCCTGTGATGTTGTGCTCCCAGACTCCGGTCACGTTGATATCCATGCCCGCACGGAGCTCATTGTGCTGTGCAGAAGAGATGAGGTATATCAATATGTAAATAAGAACTGAGCAAAATGGGAGATTTAAGAAAAAAATAGTCTGAAAAAATAACACTATAATTAGAGCTGCATAATGGTAAATGTACTGCAATTATGTAGTGCTTTTCTACTCCTACGAGCCCTCAAAGCGCTTTACAGTGTATGCCTTTCACAAACATGCATTTACACACTGATGGCAGAGGCTGCCATGCAAGATGCCAACCTGCCACCAGGAGCAATTTGGGATTCGGTATCTTGCTCAAGAAAAGGAAAAATCTTACACTTTGCATCTTTAACCGTCATACCTGACAAAGGAACCTAAGAACCTGGATGTTTTCATTTTGTTAAACAAACGTCTGTCTGTGTTACTGAATCACAACTGACTGTTACTTATTTTACTGAGTTCAATCTCACATTTCAGGCATTTGGAATCAGACACCTTAAAATCTACAGTGCAGTAAATGTACAAGCTTTAATGATGATAATAAAATAAAGAGTCTGTTAATTAAAGTTGTGTTAGATAGAGCAATCCTACTTGCGATTAAAAACCGCAGAACAAATCAAAAATACTTTTTTGATGGTTTTGTGCAGTCATTAGCCATTTAAAACTGAACACTCAGTGTTCCATCTCAGGGCTCATGATCTAGTTCAGAGTTTAGGGCTCTTTACAGCTCTAGTGTCAAGAGACCATGCCATGCTAATCTACACTGGAACCCCTGTACCTGCAGACTCATTGCTGATGCCTATGTTGTTCATCTATGTCTTGTTGTGCGTGTTATGAATTAAACCGTCATGTTGCCTAGGCACAAAAACAAACAAGCTACATGGTGTTTGCTACAATCTGAGTGTATCCCCTATGGATATGGGAGCTCCACTGAAATCAAATGATTACAGGTGAAATAACTGCTGGTTTATGTGAAAGACTGCACAAATTGACATATGTGAACTTTTTTTTAACACACAGGAATGTTCTGGAATAATTCCCACTGGCTCTCTGTCACCTTTACTCACCAGATGCCACTGTTTGGGATAAATGGGATCATTGAACGCCACGCTCCTCTTCGACCGGCTAAGGAGGAGTTCCTGAGAGTGCCAAGCCACGTGAGGGTGGACAGCCAGGGCCTTTCCTGCCACCCTAGTCCCCCTGTCATCTCCTTGGCCCTGGCACAACAGGTAGTGTCCCTCCAGCTGCCCAATTTGCCCGCGGTTCTCCAGGCCAACCTCCTCCGCGACCTGGTGTGCAAGCTCATCCAGGTCATGCCCTTCCTCGTCCAAGTGGGTGTGCAGCCGCACGGCCCACGACTGTCCAGGGCCGCAGGAGGGGGGTGGAGGTGGGAGAGAGGAGGGGTCTGGTGATGGAAGAGGGGTGTGCAGCGGGTGAACGGTCAGGAGGATCAAGTGGGAGGAGAGGAGGAGGAGGAGAGGGAAAGATGGGGATGATGCCATGGCGATAAGCACAGGACTTCAACACTGATTCTCCACATCAGAACTGCAGCCTGGTGGGGACAAAACATCAGAAAAGGAATGTCAGACTTAATTCAGATAGCAAAAAGGAGATTGAGACAGAGGTAGAGAAGTTGCAAGATGAACACAGCCTATTTCAGTTGGGGGGTCCATGACAGAGGCATACAAAAACTGAGCAAAACAAACAGCTTTAATACTCTGAATCTAGGAGACAGAGGGCTTCATAAAGTGCAAATTTTGAAAACAACTCACACTGTATGTGCAGTGTCAATAATGGCAGCATAATGGTTTGCAATCTGTGTAAGGATGATCTTCAGCAACTGCATAACAATCTGTAGAGGCTGGAAATGCTACACGTGTCATTGACAAACCTAGAACCTAGAACACTATGGGAGGCCTGTTTTTCCTTGCTCCTGTTGCTCTTGGGTGCTCCTTCTGTAAAGCGGCATGAGACAACACTATTGTAAAAGGCGCTGTATAAACAAAACTGAATTAAATTGAATTGAACCCAGAATATCCAAACGGATGAATGGGCTACTGATAAATGAAACCAGCATAAGGAGGCAAAAAACAGACAAGAGAAACAAAGGAAATGAAAGCAGTAGCCTGATTACTACTGTTCTGACCACGCGTTCCTAATTTTGTAACTTAGCCCAAGTTACCTTAATTACAAAGGAAAACATAATAATAAAATTATACACACATATATATAACAATTATAAATAAATATAACGTTGCTTACTACTTCCCTCCACACACACACAATAACTATCCTTGACAACATCAGAGAGCGAAGAATACAAATACAAACCATATAACGTTAGCCTACAGGTAACTCTAGAAAGCATCATAAAAGGCAATAGTCAACTGAATTAAAATAATTAAACTAGCATAACCCTTCTTTTATTAGTCCAATGAGAGTGAAAAAACGTAGTCCTACAAGTGATCACAAAGAAGGGACACACATTCAGATGGAACAATCTGGCAGTCTCTAAAGGTAGACCAGGCTAGAAGCACAGGCACCTCACATTATCACGTTATATGTGGAAACTGCTGTGAACACAGTGATTATTTTTTGATGTTTTTAACACTTATGTCTCCAGCGAAATCATTTAGCAAAATAATAATTAGCATACGTTATTATTTCGCTGAATAGTGTATTGCTCCCATGGCAAGAATACGCACTTTGTCTCAGACACACACCTTGAGATCAGACACTTAAATGAACTTCTGGAGCATGTCTACCGTGTTTAATGTCAAAATAGCAGCAGAAAAAATACAAGTTTTGACGTGCAGGCATCAAAGGCTATACTACACACAATTTCCGTCAGTGCTTGCTCAGTCATGTGTCATCTGTGGTGTGTTCCTGTGTGGAATTTGTGGCACTCACTGAAGTGGCTTGTTATGCCGCCGGCGTTAGGTGGACAATATTCGTTGGTCTAATGTCACTGCTTAATGCTTTACTGAATTACATTTTATCTTGTGCTTTTGTTTAACGGTGATTTACTCTAAAACCTGTCAGGGGGACTAGGTAACGTCAACTCCAAAACGCAGCCATAGGCTCGTAGGTGACACAATCAAAATGAATTTCATATACGAATTTTAAGACAAGGCTGACTAGAAAAATTATGTGTTATTTTAACTGAGCACAGAACAGCACAACACAGCACAGCACATAGCATTATGTTTGTCCAGCTCACACTGTTGTCATGGTTCAGACAACCCGCTAGATGGTTACCGAGTTAGCTAATCTGACAGTCCCGCGTCCAAACAAAGGGGCAGGCAAGAACAACACGGATCTTTAACATAATTAATGAAAACACACACATAGTCTACATACCTGCACGTCAACATGCCCCTTCGAAGATTACAGAGAATTAAAACCAAAGCTTCTTGCACCGACTCCGAACTTGTCATGTCAGCGATACTTCCGCGACTGTGACCAGTTTCGTCATTTCCGGTTATTTCGCAACATCTTATCCCCCCTTGACTCATGCCTGTCAGTGTGCGCCACCCAAACATTACGCATTTTGGTATGAAATAGGGCCTTCTAGTGGTTGGTTATCATGCTGTGCAGTAAAAAGCCAGAACAGCCTAAATGGAGGACAAAAATCCAACCCACTATCATTAGGCCTAGCATATTTACTTTGTCTAATCTGTCACAGTTTAAATTGACCCTGATTTAAAAATGTGTAATTGGTGGGAGTGATTTCCATCAGCGTCCAGGGCTTTGTCACATTAACTGTGTTCAACTCCGGCTAGAAATTGTTAGTGGTACTCAAACTTTTGTGTGTCCCCACACACACTGAAACTACGTTCTTCACACTCACCTTTTCTTTATTTTTTATCTTGATTTCTTGATTTTTGATCTTAATGGCTTTGCTGGAGTAGGCTGTTACGAAAAATGGGCAGCTCCTGTTCTCTGTTCCCCGCCTGTCATAAATTTCTATTCCGTTAATGACATGAATTGAAAATATTGATAACTTCACCCTGATGCATAAAGACAAAAGTAAGCCTGTTTTGAAAATGTAAGAAATAGAAAGAACAGATTTTTTGTTAAAACGTAGTGGGGTAAAACTCAACATTTTCAGAATAAAGAAATATTCAAGTAATGTACATGAAACTTGAAGTACAGATACTTCCCACGCCTGTCTATTCCCCACTAATAGAGCGCACCCCACACTTTCAGAACCAACAAGTCACTGAGAGAACAACATAACCTATCAGAAGTGGACCAGGGAATTTAACTCCCTTCGGTGAGTGGCTCATATGGAGTCCTCTGTAGGAGTCATCTCACTGTAAAAAAAATGTTTCAATGGAACTGCGTTAAAAAAAATGAGGCGACGCGCGTAGTTATATTGACAAAGTTCTAAATTCCCTATTTTTTCAGGGCAACCCCCGAATTAACTCAAACAAAATTCCCTAAATAATTTGTGCATTGTTACATAGTTCCCTGAAAAAAATCAAGTGTTATTAATTTGCATGATTTCTTTAATAGTCATGCATAACTATCACACTTCATTTAGCAGCACAAACATGTAAAAAAAATTGACAACCAGCCATTAGTTACAGCAGATTTTATTGTTTGTAAGATGGTGCAGAGGTAGTTACTTCTCCTCAGAGAGACCTACAACATATAAAAAAGAAAATCTTACTTTAGAATTTAACACCACATACATTAGGCCTATATACCTAAGAGATAATGCTGGCTGTGGAATTAGCAACTTGCTAAGCTAAGGTTAATAGCCTAACAGTATACAGCATTTTGGCTGGCATGCGAGTTATAGACAAGTCTCAGGCAAACAGACAGAAATGATATACACCAGCGGACATTTCAAGGGGCATAGCGTAAACCCCAAAATACTTAAAGCTTGGACTAACAGTCTACATATGGAAAGTTGACAATGTGATTAGCCAAATAACCTTGAGATCATAACTGTCCCTGGCCACTTTGTGATGTTTGGCAGGACCAATTCTTTTGCAGTCTACAATCATGTGTTATCACAGACAGGAGAAATGATAGAGTTAAGTTAAGACTGACACATTTAAGCTACAGAAAAAAGACCGTTGTAGGGTCATTTGACTCACTTCAAGCCATCCTTCTGTCTGCAATCACATGCCCGAAGTTTAATGTCTGTTATTTGGCTCTTAATTTAAAAGGGGAAATAATTCCACTATGTTCTTAATTTTAGAGAGAGATAGATGAGTATGAGAGTATATGAGAGTTCTATATAAATTCATAATTTTAAAATTAAGTCTCCTGTGATTTTGTAAGATTTTTAACCTCAATTCTTTTAAGAAAACTTGGTCAGCATTTTATCATATTTCCTTGGCAGCAGGTTTCATTTTTTACAGTGTATATAGACCAAAGAGATGAGTCAGCTTCACAAATCTTTACTGAGGGACTATCAGTCTTAAATGTTGATAGGCAAAAGAGGCTTTATTGAAGTTACAAATACAAAACCTTAGTTCAGACACATTGCTGTATGTATCCATAAACCTCGCTGCTATTCCAAGACGCAGTAAACGCCAAGACAGGCATGGAGTCTGAACTGACTCAAGAGAAACAATTAGTGCATGGCTGAGGGAAAATCAAGTCCTGGAGAAGTCTCATGACCCAAAAGTGTACATTCCCTCAGTCTATGCAGTACGACATACATTTTTCTTCCAGTCTTAAAATATTCTACCAGATAAATAAATATACAAGTCAGTAAGTAAAATGTGAATAAGTCATTTACACCATACCAACAGATTAGCTGATGAACAGAAAAGTTGATGCTGGACACAGCGGCATCAGAATAAATGAAAATTTGAGAATAAGCATTAATCAGTCATTAGGGGACAACCACTAAAGTGTGATTTCAACCAAAATATATTCAAGGAAGAAGTAATAAATGTTGTTATATCGCCATTGTTTCCCTTCTCAAAGAGAGGGCTATATCCAAAACAGCATTCCTAAGGTACTTTCACAGGTTAAGGCACAGTGTCTAATATCCTTGTGTGGCAGAGCTATTGAGTTGAATTCAGCAAAATAAATCTTCCCTCAGAAGGTTGTATTAAGTGCTACCTGGGTTTGTGGGTTAGGTTCTCACCTGTTAAGCCTTTTGCTTAAACTATTAGACTTAACCATCCATGCAGTGTAATGAACACACACAAGCTAACCTAGCCAGTGAGTTATAAAAAAACTCAATAAAATCTCACAATACAAAGAAAGAATTACTCAAGTAGTAGATTCAGTGAATATAAAATGTTACAGTGTAACTGCTAGACATAGAGTTAACTAAGTAATTCCTTAAGTGTTCACACAGTGTGTTTATACAGAATCATTAACAAAAATTAAATATAGCCATGATACACACAAAAAAATGCAATGATGTAGCCATGCTACTGGCTGTACAGTAGCCTACGGTATTGTACATTGCTATGCTGAATCTTCATGCTGACAGGGAAAGTTCACAAGTAATAGGAGAACTTTGATGGTGACAGGACTGGCGACAAGTGGAGGTGATCGGGCCGCACATCACCAAGTGGGGGGGTGGGGGGGATAGAAAAGCTTTCTATTTTATGCAAATGTTGGGTGACAAAACCTGGTGATTTTTCATAATAGCCAATAGGCATGGATGAGGTACTTTGAAACTACTGGTACTTTGATCAAAAAATTCAAAATGGCTGCAGAGTAATCCGAGATACAAACGTTTTTGCTGACACACATTTCTCATCTTTTCTGCTTGATGTTTGTGTGAGAAAAGAGTGAAAAGAAATAAAACGCGTAAGGCAGATAAAAGAAATGTCTTTTAAAAAATCTTTTAGTCGACTGGCATGTGCTTGACTCCCAACTTAATGCTGTGAGGTCGGGGGTTTGAACCCGTGGCTAGATTCCATGGGATGACTTTGGTTACACAATGTACAATTTAACAGTAGTTTTAAGAATGTGGGGGTTACACCAGCAGGAAAGGGACAGTTAAAGTCTCCTAAAAGAAAAACACATGTCCACCATATGCATGCTGATAATTTATTAGAGTAAATGGGGGTAAAGGCTTAGGGTAAGTGATGCAGCTTGTTCATTGTGTCACGTCATGTCACTTCATGTTACACACTCATGTCCCTTCAAGTCGCTCACAAAAGTCAGGATGATCAGACTTCAGAGCAAACTATAAAATAAGTCTGCTCAAAATATGTCAAAAGCCTACATGCAGCCTACATTTCATTCTAGACCAAAGGTGCGTACATCAAAGCAGTTATCCGCACTCAGTGATTCAATGATTATTGCAATGGTTAATGAAATTGGTGATAAAATAATTCCAAATGATTTCACAAAGGTGCAGAGATCCCTTAAATTGATCTGCACTCAATGTTATGTCACTTTAGGTGTGTGTATGAAGATTTCAATTAGTTTTAACTGTCCAATTAATTTC
The DNA here is from genome assembly GCA_015244755.2 of Tenualosa ilisha. Classification (NCBI taxonomy): domain Eukaryota; kingdom Metazoa; phylum Chordata; class Actinopteri; order Clupeiformes; family Clupeidae; genus Tenualosa; species Tenualosa ilisha. The sequence continues at coordinate 562,443 of PYXC01001760.1, forward strand.
CTCAGACCACTGTAACCACTGTTACAGTGCTGTGTGACATTGACACACACACACAAAACAAGCATCATCCTAAACCCTATAGCCAGTGGGCCAAATGATGGGCTTCAGCTTGAAGGAAAGGGGTAACAAGGTTGTTCATGTGCCAATCCCTGCCGTGTGTCCAATATTCCTGATTTCTGATTCCTGGTTCATGCCCTCAGCATCAAGAAAGCAATGGTTACCACCTTGCCGCCTTCAAAGCAGTGCCCAAGATGTTGCCTCTCAGTTAAGCCGGGGTAAGAAGGTTTTGGCTTCTGCAGAGGGTGGAGTGATTAACCGGCGGCCTGGCCTCTGCCGGAACTTGCACGCCGGGTTAACTGGCCTCTCTGTTGGCCGATTAGGGGGCCTAGGGATGTGTAGCCTAGGTAACTTCTGGACTCCTGGCTTGGGTAAACTTTCAGTGGCTGTGACCCCTGTTGCCTCCGGCTTGGCTGTCTTCACTGCTGCCAGTTTCGGAAACCTGCTAGCATCCTTTGCAAGACTGCACCTCATGTTCAGCGATTTGCCAGCAATGTGCTGGGTTTTGCTGGCGGAGGTGTTGTCCTGGCTCTTGTTCCCCTGAGCCTTGGTCGCAGACTGGGGAGGGGTGTCGACCCTCCTGGTGCATATTCGTGTGCGGTACCTTTTTTGAGCCTCAACGAACCAATCGTGCACTATCGCTTCGTCAGGAGTCATGCGCTTTTTAGGGTCCCATCTGCAAAAGATGGTGAAGGGACAAAGCATGTGAGAATAATTACAAATAGGATTGGAAAAATAAACTCACATACAAATGCTACCCGTGGTCTTTCTCAGTCTAAGTAATCTACCTATACAGAGTACGGCCCTACTGGTTCCCCTCAGTATTTCATGTTTTGTACTGTACTGATACATACAGTATGCAGCCAAGGGTTTTTTTATAACCCCTGATGCTAGCACCTTTTACTGCTCTCTGTCTTCCAGCTAGCTGGTCTTCATTTATTAGTAGCCTTGCTTGTTATGCACATGTTTTCTGTGAGAACACCAAGTGGGTAAACCTAACATAGTAGGCAGAGTGGGTGAACCTAACTCAGTCGTTAAAGTAAATAATTGTCACTGGGAAAGTTCACTGTCAAGTTAACTGTCCTCCTATCAGAGCACGGTGGGTGGGATCTGGTGGGGGGAGAGGGGTTTAACGCACACACTCACACTCATAGTTGTGATCAATTAGCAAACTACCCTACGCATTGCTACACGGTGCTAGGTGAGCACCTATCCTACAAACCCAAGTTACAACCCTCAGAGGCTGAGCAGGGCTACACATACTCAAGGCAGCGCTTGATGAAGTCCAGAAAGATTGGATCAGAGGACCTCAGCACGCTGGCCAGATCTTTAGAGCCAGGTTTCCTACTAATGCCCTTGGTGTCTGTGTAGGGCCTTGGTTTGCCACTAGCATCTGAGGGGGAGAAAAGGCTCACATTATACATGGGACAAACGGTCATCAGGCCAATGTCTCATCAGCAAAGTGAACGAGACTGCCCTGTGAGGCGTGGGTTTAGAAACTCACAAAAAAACTTTTTCCTCTTGCAAGCTGTCCGAACCAGGTCTTCTGGAGGCAGTCCCAGTACCTGAGACACAAACAGAACCACCCAAGGCTATCATCATGACATGCAGCTGGAGCATTCATTCACCAATGGAGCACCTATGGGATCCTGTATGACCCCATTACACAGAGCAGCTGCTGTAAGACAGTACCTCCATGATGAGGGCCATCTGGTCCTTCTCATTCTCTCCAGGAAAGATGGGCCTGCCGGTGTACAGCTCAGCAATGATGCAGCCGAGGCTCCACATGTCGATTCCCATGCCATAGCTGTTACGGAGGATGACCTCAGGAGCGCGGTAATAGCGAGTCTGAATGTAATTAAACTCTGCAGACAAAAACACAGGCCACATAGATAAGCAGTGTGGTGAGAATGGGAGTGTTGATTATGAAGGGGAGCGGAGAAAGGTCTCTGTCTCACACACCTGTCTCGTTTTCATAGCAGCTACATCCAAAATCAATTACTTTGACATTGCCACGCTTGGTTAGTACAATGTTCTCCTGCAAGAAACACCCAATGATTCCACTTTCAGAGTAAACAGCAGTGAGAACATTCTCTAAGCAGGTGAGTGGGGAGCTACTAAAGCATACCGGCTTGAGGTCACAGTGTATGATCTTTTCATGGTGAAGCAACTGCAGGCATCTAAGGATTGCATGACTTAATTGACGGACTGTGGTTTTGCGGAAGCCCTGTTGCTGGTTGTTTGTAATGGCTTCATGGAGGTTAATTCTGTAATCATTGAAAAAAAACAGTGACTAGATGTACAATATATACTGACATATGCTAATGTATGTGCTAAGAACTCCAATGAACATCTTCAGCTCCATCCAGCTTTTCAAGCTTCAATCTTTAGGGCTATTTTTCCAAAAAATGTAAAACCAAGACATTACCCCTGGAGCTCAAATGTGATACATATATGACCACGGAACACAAAGTGTTCCTTCATATGGATCACATTAAACTCATTGTGCCTATCTTTCTTGCGCAGCAACTCTAGGATGTTCAGCTCCCTCTGGACTTGTTCAGGGTAGCTGTACACAATGAGGCCCATAATCATGAAGTAATGACATGATAAAAAAGAGCATCTAAGTACATATAGGAAAGTACTATTTACATAGGGTCTTTCTTACCTTGGGTTGTTGACAAGAACCTTAAGAGCAACCTGCTCCATCGTCTTATGGTCCAAACATTTTAGGACTTGGCCAAATGATCCCTGTCCAATTGGCTCGAGGACCTCATAGCGGTATTTGATATGGTCTTTTAAAACCTTGAATATCAGTAAGGAGCAAAACAACGTACTCTTATGAATTTGTGGACACCTACATGAGGACTAATGTAATCATTTCCACTACATATGTCTATAAAGCTCAAAGAGCATACCTTAATATACGCGCCATTTTTATCATCAAAGCCATGATTTTGGGGAGCCCCCTGAACAGCTTTGATCTTCTGGGCATCCAGTCCCAGATAATATATTTGTGGGAAGTTCTTGATTTCCTCACGCTCAAAGTCTGTGAGTTTATCTCCAAACATTTCCAGGGCGTCTGTGAAAATTAAAAAATACGCTAATTGTAACAAAGAAAACATCAGAAAGTTCATCAGAGAACTTAGCTCTCTTTTTGTCCCATCACAGGGCATGCACTCAACGTGCTTAAAGTTTCCTATACCTTTCGGTGTCATGCACAGAAACTTCTGTGGCTCACGTTTTGGCCTGTTGTTGACGCATGCTGGCATGTTGTCAACGTTAGACCTGTTGGCCCGAGGCCTGTGGTCCTGTAAAATGGCAGATTCCCATTAAATCAATCACAGTTTACAAACCTGGACACATCTGTCTGGAAATAAGGAAAGCACACAAGCACAGTCCCATTAAAAACCCAATTCCCCACTTTTTTTTTATCGGCCATGATATGCTTACAGTGCCTGGCTCAACCACAAGTGGAGTACTGTGGATAATGGGCAGTTTGTCCTTTGGACAGCTGTTGAAAGGGCGCTGATGCATTGTCTTGCGCTCCAAATTAGCAGATTGGCCAGGGATGAGGTGCTAAGGGGAAGACAGAGAGATATGTCAATGAAATGTGAACAGGTGACAACCCTCCCTGTAGTATGTGAAAGACTGTGGTGTACATGTATAGAGGACAGGAAAGAGAAAAAAGGGTGGATGGTGCTAGTCTGCTCTTCCAGCTGACTGGTGTCCAAGTGCGCCAAGCCCAGTAACTACACCTCCTGGGGGCAGGTACGGTAGTTGTGAGTGAGAAAGGGATAGGGACAAAGGCTGAGAGGTCCAGCTCTGAAAGCCCATCCTCAGTGAAAGGCCAAACCTGCCTCATTATCAATACTGCTCAGCTCATTTAGGGCCAGTGTATGGTACACCTCACCCCAAATGCCCTAAATTTTTGCTTCTATACAGCAATGTTGACCTTTTGGGTTTGCAGTCAGAGCAAAGTATCTGTCTTGGGCTTCTTTGTGAGATGGTGGCACAGGAAGTGGTATAATCCTTGAACAAGACACTAAACCTCAAATTGTTTTAAGCGCTCTCGAGGAGTACAAAAAAGCACCATAAATGCCAACATTATCTTTTTACTTGAAGCACTGCCTGATGAAAAAACGCTGATTCCCACTGTACAATTGGGAAAGCATGCCACTAAATCCAAAAGTATGTCTTATTCATTCATCAGAAATTATTCATAAGGCCTATATGGTGGATTAGCATGTTGCTAAAAGTACCTACAGTGGGCTGGTGAAGTACACAGCATACTAGATCCTTTAAGCCTACAGATAATGCAGTTCTTTCTAAAAAGAACTCTTTCAAAATAAAAGTCCTTTCTGAAGGTTTAAGAAATCCGGTCTCCACAGTTTCTAAGCAAGCAATATGGCATTCCCAAAACTACAGATCATGTGCTAAACCTCATGAATGCTCTCAAAATAAATGTCTTTACTGAAATGTATTAAAACTTTGAGAAATGCAGTTTCCTCTGCCTCTATGCATACAAGCTTAGTATCCCAAAACTTACAAAGCAACCAGATTAATTACCTTAGCAACCATCAGAACATATCCTTGCAACAGCCTAGCAACTACATCAAGTAGCAACCACTTCCATTGTAGGAACCTACCAACCAACATAGCAACCACCTAAACTAGCAACCCTTGGAACAGCCTTTCAACCACTTCTACGATGACAATGTAAAAACCAACATCGCAATTATGATTACCCAAGCAACCATATCAATTGCCATAACAACCAACAGAACTAATCTATCAACATCCTAACAGCCACCTCAAGTAACCTGGCAACAGCCTAGCAACCAACACGATTATCCTAGCAACCAACATAGCTACCACTTCAGTTACCATAGCAACTATTATAAGTAAGCTATCAGCCTAGCAACTACCTCAAGCACAAACATGAATAACTTTTTCATTTTCACATATATACTTTCCTAAAAGACATCAGGAGTGTCTTTTCATCTATACAATAGTCCAAATCAATCTACAGTTGTTTTTCAAATATTGTCTAGCCAACAAGCCATGGAATGTGTAATTTTAGACCAGTAATGTTTTTTTTTTCTTCATTTTCATGATTACATATTGTATTACATATTACAAACTTAAATTATATACAGTACAGCACGGTCTAGACTATACATATCCCTTAATCAATTTGAACTACATCTGTGTACATCTTTTATTCACATACCTTACTCAGAGTCAGAACCGGCCGGCTCGGCCATTCACCGCTAAAATGAAATGAAAAAATACAGGCTGATTAAAAGGCTGCATCAACGGATAGGCTACTCCTCGTCTTTAATTATAATGGCTGTGATTGTTGGTAACGATTTAATTCATAACATTCTGAAGGACATAGATTTTAAAGCATTTGAACTTCATTCCCATATATTAATAACAGAAGTGTCCGTTCTATAGTTCACTTACCGTCCCAGGAGGTGATCCCCGGATACTGAATACTCTTTTAGGTTCGGCCGTCTTCTTCAAGCTGTCTTCTACAAGCAGTCCTGTTCAGTCAAGTGCTAAAGCTACAATGAGGCATATCTTCATTACTCTGAGAATTTGTGTACCTATTGTGTCATAATAAGGCGCGCGTTGCGTCATAATGTTACGTTACGGCTCAAAAAGCCTTATGTAATGTTAATATCCCCAAAACATGAAAATATTAACCCGTGCGACAACTTTAAGAGTAGCCCAGGCCAAGTAATATGCCACAAGTGCAAGTGGCAAGTTAGGCTATGTGAAGATCTGTACCTTAAACATCGAGGCGGTCCCTCCTGACCTGCCAGGTTAAGTGGGAATGAGGATTTAGGTCCTCAATCGCCTCCAGTCGGTCTGGTTGGTATAGGACTACTGTACGTCTCGACCTTACTTGGTGTACTATAAGCTGTAGTGGACTTGATAACTTGATATCCATCCATCTCATTTATACCATTACGAATGGCAAGTGCTGCCACCTGAACCAGGGCATCCGAATGACTGGGACATCCCCTTACGTGGATGGTTCAGTCCAAACTCGACGCAGAAAATGAAAATAAAATTGACTTATTTTTACATTAGTTTTAAATTCAGTATTTACCATTTCAGAATCCCGAACTCTAACAGCAAATAAAATCTATTTGAGCCTTATTTTCATTTTTTCCCCATGTGAATACTGCAAATAGAACAAAGCACTGCAAAGCCTCACACAGACCTTCTAAATCACCTATTTTTTCCGGGCAACCCCCTAAATAACACATGCAAAATTCCCTAAATAATTTGTGCATTTTTACATTGTTTCCTGAAAAAAAAATCACGTGTATATTCCTAATTTGCATGATTTCTTGAATAGTTTTTGCTCTTATTTTCATTAGCATTAGCATCATGCATAACTATCACACTTCAGTTAACAGCACAAACATGTAAAAAAAAATAGACAGCCAGCTATTACTTACAGCAGATTTTATTGTTTGTAAGATGGTGCAGACGCAGTTGGTTCTCCTCAGAGAGACTTGCAACATATAAAAAAGAAAATCTTACTTGAGAATCTAACACCACATAAATTAGGCCTATGTACCTAAAACATAAAGCTGGCTGTGGAATTAGCAACTTGCTAAGCTACGGGTAATAGCTTAAAAGTATACAGCAAGTTGACTGGCACGCAAGTTATAGACAAGTCTCAGGCAAACAGACAGAAATGATATACACCAGCGGACATTTCAAGGGGCATAGAGTAAACCCCAAAATACTTAAAGCTTGGACTAACAGTCTACATATGGAAAGTTGACAATGTGATTAGCCAAAGGGAGCTAATAACCTTGAGATCATAACTGTCCCTGGCCACGTTGTGATGTTTGGCAGGACCAATTCTTTTGCAGCCTACAATCATGTGTTATCACAGACAGGAGAAATGATAGAGTTAAGTTAAGACTGACACATTTAAGCTACAGAATAAAGACCGTTGTAGGGTTATTTGAATCACCTCAAGTCATCCTTCTGTCTGCAATCACATGCCCGAAGTTAAATGTCTGTTGTTTGGCTCTTAATTTAAAAGAGGAAATAATTCCACTATCTTTTAAGAAAACTTGGTCAGCATTTTATCATATTTCCTTGGCAGCAGGTTTCATTTTTTACAGTGTATATAGACCAAAGAGATGAGTCAGCTTCACAAATCTTTACTGAGGGACTATCAGTCTTAAATGTTGATAGGCAAAAGAGGCTTTATTGAAGTTACAAATACAAAACCTTAGTTCAGACACATTGCTGTACGTATCCATAAACCTCGCTGCTATTCCAAGACGCAGTAAAGGCCAAGACAGGCATGGGGTCTGAATTGACTCAAGAGAAACAATTAGTGCATGGCTGAGGGAAAATCAAGTCCTGGAGAAGTCTCATGACCCAAAAGTGTACAATTCCCTCAATCTATGCAGTACGACATACATTTTTCTTCCAGTCTTAAAATACTCTACCAGATAAATAAATATATAAATCAGTAAGTAAGTAAGTAAAATGTGAATAAGTCATTTACACCATACCAACAGATTAGCTGATGAACAGAAAAGTTGATGCTGGACACAGCAGCATCAGAATAAATGAAAATTTCAGAATAAGCATTAATCAATCATTAGGGGACAACCACTAAAGTGTGATTTCAACCAAAATATATTCAAGGAAGAAGTAATACATTTTGTTATGTCGGCATTGTTTCCCTTCTCACAAAGAGGGCTATATCCAAAACAGCATTCCTAAGGTACTTTCACAGGTTAAGGCACAGTGTCTAATATCCTTGTGTGGTGGAAGGCAGCAATAGCAGAGCTATTGAGTTGAATTCAGCAAAATAAATCTTCCTCAGAAGGTTGTATTAAGTGCTACCTGGGTTTGTGGGTTAGGTTCTCACCTGAATTGAATATAGCCATGCTATACAAAAAAAAATGTCATGATGTAGCCATGCTACTGGCTGTACAGTAGCCTACGGCATTGTACATTGCTATGCTGAACCTTCATGCTGACAGGGAAAGTTCACAAGTAATAGGAGAACTTTGATGGTGACAAAATCTGGTGATTTTTCATGATAGCCAATAGGCATGGATGAGGCACTTTGAAACTACTGGTACTTTGATTAAAAAAATCAAAATGGCTGCAGAGTAATCCGAGATACAAACGTTTTTGCTGACACACATTTCTCATCTTTTCTGCTTGATGTTTGTGTGAGAAAAGAGAGAAAAGAAAGAAAATGCGTAAGGCAGATAAAAGAAATGTAGTTTTTGTATGTAGTAGTTTTAAGAACGTGGGGGTTACACCAGCAGGAAAGGGACAGTCTCCTAAAAGAAAAACACATGTCCACCATATGCATGCTGATAATTTATTAGAGTAAATGGGGGTAAAGGCTTAGGGTAAGTGATGCAGCTTGTTCATTGTGTCACGTCACGTCACTTCATGTTACACACTCATGTCCCTTCAAGTCGCTCACAAAAGTCAGGATGATCAGACTTCAGAGCAAACTATAAAATAAGTCTGCTCAAAATATGTCAAAAGCCTACATGCAGCCTACATTTCAATCTAGACCAAAGGTGCGTACATCAAAGCAGTTATCCGCACTCAGTGATTCAATGATTATTGCAATGGTTAATGAAATTGGTGATAAAATAATTCCAAATGATTTCACAAAGGTGCAGAGATCCCTTTAATTGATCTGCACTCAATGTTATGTCACTTTAGGTGTGTGTATGAAGATTTCAATTAGTTTTAACTGTCCAATTAATTTCCTCAGACCACTGTAACCACCGTTACAGTGCTGTGTGCTGTGTGACATTGGCACACACACACAAAACAAGCATCATCCTAAACTCTATAGCCAGTGGGCCGAATGATGGGCTTCAGCTTGAAGGAAAGGGGTAACAAGGTTGTTCATGTGCCAATCCCTGCCGTGTGTCCAATATTCCTAATTTCTGATTCCTGGCTCATGCCCTCAGCATCAAGAAAGCAATGGTTACCACCTTGCCGCCTTCAAAGCAGTGCCCAAGATGTTGCCTCTCAGTTAAGCCGAGGAAAGATCTAGCTCAGACCCAAATCCAAGGTTTTGGCTTCCTGCAGAGGGAGAAGTGATTAACCGGCGGCCTGGCCTCCGCCAGAACTTGCACGCCGGGTTAACTGGCCTCTCTGTTGGCCGATTAGGGGGCCTAGGGATGTGTAGCCTTGGTAACTTCTGGACTCCTGGCTTGGGTAAACTTTCAGTGGCTGTGACCTCCGGCTTGGCTGTCTTCACTGCTGCCAGTTTCGGAAACCTGCTAGCAACCTTTGCAAGACAGCACTGAATGTTAAGCGATTTGCCAGCGATGTGCAGGGTTTTGCTGGCGGAGGTGTTGTCCTGGCCCCTGACAGAGTTCCCCTGAGCCTTGGTCGCAGACTGGGAAGGGGTGTCGACCCTTCTCCATATACGCGTGCGGCACTTTTTTTGAGCCGCGACGAGCCTAGGTAGCTTCTGGACTCCTGGCTCCGGTAAACGTTCAGTGGCTGTGACCCCTGTGACCTCCGGCTTGGCTGTCTTCACTGCTGCCAGTTTCGGAAACCTGCTAGCAACCTTTGCAAGACAGCACCGCATGTTAAGCGATTTGCCAGCGATGTGCAGGGTTTTGCTGGCGGAGGTGTTGTCCTGGCCTCTGACAGAGTTCCCCTGAGCCTTGGTCGCAGACTGGGGAGGGGTGTCGACCCTCCTGGTGCATATTCATGTGCGGCACCTTTTTTGAGCCTCAACGAACCAATCGTGCACTATCGCCTCGTCAGGAGTCATGCGCTTTTTAGGGTCCCATCTGAAAAGATGGGGAAGGGACAAAGAATGTGAGAATAATTACAAATAGGATTGGAAAAATAAACTCACATACAAATGCTACCCATGGTCTTTCTCAGTCTAAGGAATCTATCTACACAGAGTACGATCCTACTGGTTCCCCTCAATATTTCATACTTTGGACTGTACTGATACATACAGTATGCAGCCGAGGGTTTTTTTATAACCCCTGATGCTAGCACTTTTTACTGCTCTCTGTCTTCTAGCTAGCTGGTCTTCACTTATTAGTAGCCTTGCTTGTTATTTCTACATTGATCATTAGATTTTGCTACTTTGTTTTATGCACATGTTTTCTGTGAGAACACCAAGTGGGTAAACCTAACATAGTAGGCAGAGTGGGTGAACCTAACTCAGTCGTTAAAGTAAATAACTGTCACTGGGAAAGTTCACTGTCAAGTTAGCTGTCCTCCTATCGGAGCACAGTGGGTGGGATCTGGTGGGGGGAGAGGGGTTTAACGCACACACTCACACTCATAGTTGTGATCAATTAGCAAACTACCGCTACGCATTGCTACGCAGTGCTAGGTGAGCACCTAACCTACAAACCCAAGTTACAACCCTCAGAGGCTGAGCAGGGCTACACATACTCAAGGCAGCGCTTGATGAAGTCCAGAAAGATTGGATCAGAGGACCTCAGAACGGACCTCAGATCTTTAGAGCCAGGTTTCCTAGTAATGCCCTTGGTGTCTGTGTAGGGCCTTGGTTTGCCACTGGCATCTGAGGGGGAGAAAAGGCTCACATTATACATAGGACAAACTGTCATCAGGCCAATGTCTCATCAGCACAGTCAACTAGATTGCCCTGTGAGGCGTGACTGCATCTGAGTTTAGAAACTCACAAAAAAACTTTTTCCTCTTGCAAGCTGTCCGAACCAGGTCTTCTGGAGGCAGTCCCAGTACCTGAGACACAAACAGAACCACCCAAGGCTATCATCATGACATGCAGCTGGAGCATTCATTCACCAATGGAGCACCTATGGGATCCTGTATGACGCCATTATACAGAGCAGCTGCTGTAAGACAGTACCTCCATGATGAGGGCCATCTGGTCCTTCTCATTCTCTCCAGGAAAGATGGGCCTGCCGGTGTACACCTCAGCAATGATGCAGCCGAGGCTCCACATGTCGATCCCCATGCCATAGTTGTTACGGAGGATGACCTCAGGAGCGCGGTAATAGCGAGACTGAATGTAACTAAACTCTGCAGACAAAAACACAGGCCACATAGATAAGCAGTGTGGTGAGAATGGGAGTGTTGATTATGAAGGGGAGCGGAGAAAGGTCTGTCTCACACACCTGTCTCGTTTTCATAGCAGCTACATCCAAAATCAATTACTTTGACATTGCCACGCTTGGTTAGTACGATGTTCTCCTGCAAGAAACACCAAATGATTCCACTTTCAGAGAGTAAACAGCAGTGAGAACATTCTCTGAGCAGGTGAGTGGGGAGCTACTAAAGCATACCGGCTTGAGGTCACAATGTATGATCTTTTCATGGTGAAGCAACTGCAGGCATCTAAGGATTGCATGACTTAATTGACGGACTTTGGTTTTGCGGAAGCCCTGTTGCTGGTTGTTTTTAATGGCTTCATAGAGGTTCATTCTGTAATCATTAAAAAAGAAAAACAGTGACTAGATGTACGATATGTACTCACATATGCTAATGTATGTGCTAAGAACATCCTCTATCTTTAGCTCCATCCAGCTTTTCAAGCTTCAATCTTTAGGGCTATTTTTCCATAAAATGTAAAAACAAGACATTACCCCTGGAGCTCAAATGTGATACATATATGACCACGGAACACAAAGTGCTCCTTCATATGGATCACATTAAACTCATTGTGCCTATCTTTCCTGCGCAGCAACTCTAGGATGTTCAGCTCCCTCTGGACATGTTCATTGTCGCTGTACACAATGAGGCCCATGTCCATGAAGTAATGACATGATAAAAAAGAGCATCTAAGTACATATAGGAAAGTACATATTTACATAGGGTCTTTCTTACCTTGGGTTGTTGACAAGAACCTTAAGAGCAACCTGCTCCGTCGTCTTATGGTCCAAACATTTTAGGACTTGGCCAAATGATCCCTGTCCAATTGGCTCAAGAACCTCATAGCGGTATTTTATATGGTCTTTTAAAACCTTGAATATCAGTAAGGAGCAAAACAACGTACTCTTATGAATTTGTGGACACCTACATGAGGACTAATGTAATCATTTCCACTACATATGTCTATAAAGCTCAAAGAGCATACCTTAATATACGCGCCATTTTTATCATCAAAGCCATGATTTTGGGGAGCCCCCTGAACAGCTTTGATCTTCTGGGCATCCAGTCCCAGATAATATATTTGTGGGAAGTTCTTGATTTCCTCACGCTCAAAGTCTGTCAGTTTATCCCCAAACATTTCCAGGGCCTCTGTGGAAATGAAAAGATAAGCTAATTGTAACAAAGAAAACATCAGAGAGTTCATCAGAGAGCTTAGCTCTCTTTTTGTCCCATCACAGGGCATGCACCCAATGTGCTTAAAGTTTCCTATACCTTTCGGTGTCATGCACAGAGACTTCTGTGGCTCACGTTTTGGCCTGTTGTTGACGCATGCTGGCATGTTGTCAACGTTAGACCTGTTGGCCCGAGGCCTGTGGTCCTGTAAAATGGCAGATTCCCATTAAATCAATCACAGTTTACAAACCTGGACACATCAGTCTGGAAATAAGGAAAGCACATAAGCACAGTCCCATTAAAAACCCAATTTCCCACTTTTTTATCAGCCCTGATATGCTTACAGTGCCTGGCTCAACCACAAGTGGAGTACTGTGGATAATGGGCAGTTTGTCCTATGGACAGTTGTTGAAAGGGCGCTGATGCATTGTCTTGCGCTCCAAATTAGCAGATGGGCGAGGGATGAGGTGCTAAGGGGAGGACGGAGAGATATGTCAATGAAATGTGAATAGGTCACAACCCTCCCTGTGGTATGTGAAAGACTGTGGTGTAGAGGTACAGAGGACAGGAAAGAGAAAAAAGGGTGGATGGTACTAGTCTGCTCTTCCAGCTGACTGGTGTCCAAGTGCGCCAAGCGCAGTAACTACACCTCCTGGGGAGCAGATAGTTGTGAGTGAGAAAGGGATAGGGACAAAGGCTGAGAGGTCCAGCTCTGACAGCCCACCCTCAGTGAAAGGCCAAACCTGCCTCATTATCAATACTGCTCAGCTCATTTAGGGTCAGTGTATGGTACACCTCACCCCAAATGCCCTAAATTTTTGCTTCTATACAGCAATGTTGACCTTTTGGGTTTGCAGTCAGAGCAAAGTATCTGTCTTGGGCTTCTTTGTGTGATGGTGGCACAGGAAGTGGTATAATCCTTGAACAAGACACTAAACCTCAAATTGTTTTAAGCGCTCTCGAGGAATACAAAGAAGCACCATAAATGCCAACATTATCTTTTTACTTGAAGCACTGCCTGATGAAAAAGCGCTGATTCCCACTGTACAATTGGGAAAGCCTGCCACTAAATCCAAAGTATGTCTTATTCATTCATCAGAAATTATTCATAAGGCCTATATGGTGGATTAGCATGTTGCTAAAAGTACCTACAGTGAGCTGGTGAAATACACAGCATACTAGATCATTTAAGCCTACAGATAATGCAGTTCTTTCTAAAAAGAACTCTTTCAAAATAAAAGTCCTTTCTGAAGGTTTAAATAATCCGGTCTCCACAGTTTCTAAGCAGGCAATGTGGCATTCCCAAAACTACAGATCATGTGTAAAGCCCTTGCTAAACCTCATGAATGCTTTCAAAATGAATGTCCTTACCGAAATGTATTAAAACTTTGAGAAATGCAGTTTTCTCTGCCTCTATACATACAAGCTTAGTATCCCAAAACTTACAAAACAACCAGATTAATTACCTTAGCAACCATCATAACATATCGTTGCAACAGCCTAGCAACTATATCAAGGAGCAACCACTTCCACTGTTGCAACCTACTAACCAACATTGCAACCACCTAAAGTAGCAACCCTTGCAACAGCCTTTCAACCACTTCTACAATGACAATGTAAAAGCCAACATAGCAACCATGATTACCCAAGCAACCATATCAATTACCATAGCAACCAATAGAACTAATCTATCAACATCCTAACCTCAAGTAACCTGGCAACAGCCTAGCAACCAACACGATTATCCTAGCAACCAACATGGCTACCACTTCAGTTACCATAGCAACTATTATAAGTAAGCTATCAGCCTAGCAACTACCTCAAGCACAAACATGAATAACTTTTTCACTTTCACATATGTACTTTCCTAAAAGACATCAGAAGTGTCTTTTCATCTATCCAATAATCCAAATCAATCTACAGTTGTGTTTTAAATATTGTCTAGCCAACATCCATGGAATGCGTAATTTTAGACCAGTAATGTTTGGGTTTTTTCATTTTCATTATTATATATTATATTACAAAATTATATTATATATAGTACAGCATGGTCTAGATTACATATAACCCTAAATCAATTTGAACTACATCTGTGCACATCTTTTATTCACATACCTTACTTAGAACTGGCCGGCTCGGCCATTCACCGCTAAAATGAAATGAAAAAATACAGGCTGATTAAAAGGATGCATCAACGGATAGGCTACTCCTCATCTTTAATGATAATGGCTGTGATTGTTGGTAACAATTGTTGGATCTAATTCATAACATTCTAAAGGACATAGATTTTAAAGCATTTGAACTTCATTCCCATATATTAATAACAGAAGTGTCTGTTCTATAGTTCACCTACCGTTCCAGGAGGTGATCCCCCGGATACAGAGTACTCTTTAGGTTTGGCCGTCTTCTTCAAGCTGTCTTCTACTAGCAGTCCTGTTCAGTCAAGTGCCAAAGCGAAAATGAGGCATATCTTCTTTCCTCTGAGAATTTGTATACCTATTGTGTCATAATAAGGCGCGCGTTACGTCATAATGTTACGTTACGGTTCAAAAAGCCGCATGTATTTTTCATATCCCCAAAACATGAAAATATCAACCCGTGCGACAACTTTAAGAGTAGCCCAGGCCAAGCAATATGCCACAAGTGCAAGTGGCAAGTTAGGCTATGTGAATGTGATCTGTACCTTAAACATCGAGGCGGTCCCTTCTGACCTGCCAGGTTAAGTGGGAATGAAGATTTAAGGTCCTCAATCGCCTCCAGTCGGTCTGGTTGGTATAGGACTACTGTACGTCTCGACTTTACTTGGTGTACTATAAGCTGTAGTGGACTTGATAACTTGATATCCATCCATCTCATTTATACCATTACGAATGGCAAGTGCTGCCACCTGAACCAGGGCATCCGAATGACTGGGACATCCCCTTACGTGGATGGTTCAGTCTAACCACGACGCAGAAAATGAAAATAAAATTGACCCCTTTTTACATTAGTTTCAAATTCAGTATTTAACATTTCAGAATCCCTAACTCGAACAGGAAATAACATTTCTTCGAGCCCAATTTTCATTTTTTCCCCATGTGAATTCTGCAAACAGAACAAAGCATTAGCATTAGCATAACATTATTATCATTAGCATTAGCATCATGCATAACTATCACACTTCAGTTAACAGCACAAACATGTAAAAAAAATAGACAGACAGCCATTAGTTACAGCAGATTTTATTGTTTGTAAGATGGTGCAGAGGCAGTTGGTTCTCCTCAGAAAGACCTGCAACATATAAAAAATCTTACTTGAGAATTTAACGCCACATAAATTAGGCCTATATACCTAAAACAGGTATACAGCAAGTTGACTGGCACGCAAGTTATAGACAAGTCTCAGGCAAACAGACAGAAATGATATACACCAGCGGACATTTCAAGGGGCATAGAGTAAAACCCAAAATACTTAAAGCTTGGACTAACAGTCTACATATGGAAAGTTGACAATGTGATTAGCCAAAGGGAGCTAACAACCTTGAGATCATAACTGTCCCTGGCCACGTTGTGATGTTTGGCAGGACCAATTCTTTTGCAGCCTACAATCATGTGTTATCACAGACAGGAGAAATGATAGAGTTAAGTTAAGACTGACACATTTAAGCTACAGAATAAAGACCGTTGTAGGGTTATTTGACTCACTTCAAGCCATCCTTCTGTCTGCAATCACATGCCTGAGGTTAAATGTCTGTTATTTGGCTCTTAATTTAAAAGGGGAAATATTTCCACTATTGTTGTGTTATGTATGCAGGTGTGAGGGAAACAGGACTAACTAAACTTTAACTCTAAATTAGTAATAAAGCACGCAGTAGCACCAGAGGCGTATTAAGCCAATGTGGTGCCCCTGGGCACTATAACTCATGTCCCCCCCTGTGCGCGTTCACTGACCCCCGCGCACCACCACAGACAAACCTTACCACTTCCCTGGTCTTCTGACCAGGTGAACTCAATGTCCTGACGAATGCAGTTACGCAGAGGCTCCACAACAGTAGCGAAGTTGGGGATGAACTTATTGTACCAAGATAAAAGTCCAAGAAATGACCAGAGCTGGAGCATGTAGTACAGCAGTGATGTGGTTCTCATCTGGCTGAATGCCATCTGCAGTCACGGTATGGCCCAGGAAACATATACTGGACCTGTTAAAGTTGCACTTTGATGTGTTCAGTTGTAGCCCTGCATTTTTCAAGTGCTGCAGCACAGCTTTCAGTGTATCGTCATGGCTGGCTTGTGTGTGACCCCACAGAATCACATCATCTAAGTAATTTGCAACATTCTGCAGGCCTTTCAGAATGGTGGCCAGCATGTTCTGAAAACCTGACGGTGCAGAGGCCAGACCATAAGGGACACGACAAAACCTAAACAGTCCTTCATGTGTAATGAACGCAGTCAAGTCACGACTTTCCTCATGTAAGGGCAATTGATAGTAGGCACTCTCCAGGTTAATAGTGGAGAACACTGTGGCCCCGTGCAGCAGGCCCAGCATCTCATCAATGTGTGGAAGAGGGAAGGCGTCAACAACTACAGCCTTGTTGGGCTCACGCAGATCCACACACATTCTAATTTTTCCTGACTTTTTCTGCACAACCACGAGAGGGGAGACCCAGGGTGAAGCATCTATCTTCTTCACACCACACCAGCATCAAGGACACTGTGGATTTCAGCACTCACAGCGTTTCGCACAGACAGGGGCAAACGACGTAATTTCTGACGTACAGGCATGACAGTCTAAGACACAAGACACTGTCCTTGTGGACAAAGTTCTTTGCGCAGCCAAGAGTGGTTGTAGGCAAAGGACCAGTAGTCATGACAGGAGCAGAGGTTGATGCAGCAGTAGGTTGGACAGCAGAACCCTTAAAGCACAAGTTCAGACCATTAATCAAATCCATTCCAAGCAGGGCAGTACCGGATTCGGACGTCCGACATTGAGCATCATTCCGGGACACAGTAACAGGTGGACAGCTAATCACTGGAATTGGGGCTCGGAAGCAGGTCATCAATTTAACTGCAGTGGGCAGCAAATGGCAGGATGGACACGGAGGAGCCTGAATCCACTGTCAGCTCGACAGGCACTGTAGTAGTAGTTGCAGTGGCAATATTGACAGTGCATTGAATTTAATCATACACAGTCTGGTCGTGCAAGTAAAGGATCTGCACTTCAGGCATGTCAATTTCGCGCACAGAACGCGATGGAGCAGAATGGCAGACTCTGGCAAAATGTACGATCTTATTACAGTTCTTACGCTTAAATAGCAGGAAGCAGTGGAAGCAGGGCAGGATGCATCGTTGGCTAGATGTCGATCTGATCCGCAGCGGAAGCAGATTTGGCAGGAGGAACGTGAATGTGCAGCAGGAGGAGCAGGAGGCACAGAGGATCGAGGAGCGGCGGCAGCAGCAGAAGGTGGTTTTGCAGAGGAGTGAGGTCTACGGCGGTGGCTGGAGGCCGTAGCAGCAGACACAGCTTGCACAGGCGCCGAGTTATCACTTGCCATACGCTTTGCTTGTTCACTAACAGCTTCAATCTGTGTAGCAAGGTTAATGGCTCTCTGTAATGTCAAGTCTGGTTCGAGAAGTAATCTTTCACGTATACGAGGGTTATTGATACATTCCACTAATTGATCTCGCAACATTTCATTCAAATTAGACCCAAACCCGCACGTTGTCGCTAGGTCTCTCCGAGCAGCAACATACTGTTGCACTGATTCATGCAGCATTCCAAAGTAGTACCTGTGTCTGGCAATGTGTAGAACAGTCTCTGTCTCTCAGTCCCCAGACAGTGAAGAAGTGGTTTGACCATCCATGACCAGTTGTTAACACTTGCAAGTAGTTGTCAAACATCCTCTGCCAAGTTAGAAGGTCATTGCAATTTCTCCGGGACTTTGTAAAGACGCTGTAGAAAAAGGGGCAAACGCAGCCATCCTCGTAGTGAGTAGAAAACTCGTCGCCAATTTGTTATGGTATGTATGCGCAGGTGTATTGTGAGGGAAACAGGACTAACTACACTTCAACTCTAGATTAGTAATAAAGCACGCAGTAGCACAGAAGTAAACCATTCTCTATTTTTATTTTTTCAACTCCACACTTCTTCTACACAACACCTTGTAAAACATATAGGCTCTCCTAAAACAGTATGTGCGATCGCCACCTGGAGGCGCACAGAACATTGAGAACACAACAACTAAGTTCTTCATTTTAGACAGAGATAGATGAGTATGAGAGTATATGAGTTCTATATAAATTCATAATTTTTAAATTAAGTATATTTCCCATGATTTCATAAGATTTTTAAACTCAGTTTTGTGAGAAAACTTGGTCAGTATTTTATCATATTTCCTTGGCAGCAGGTTTAATTTTTTACAGTGTATATAGAGCAAAGAGACGAGTCAGCTTTACAAATCTTTACTGAGGGACTATCAGTCTTAAATGCTGATGGGCAAAAGAGGCTTTATTGAAGTTACAAATACAAAACCTTAGTTCAGAGACACATTGCTGTACGTATCCATAAACCTCACTGCTATTCCAAGACGCAGTAAAGGCCAAGACAGGCATGGGGTCTAAATTGACTCAAGACAAAAACTTGCTGAGGGAAAGTCTTGGAGAAGTCTCATCACCAAAAGTGAACAATTCCCTCAATCCATGCAGTACGACATACATTTTTCTTCCAGTCTTAAAATATTCTACTAGACATAAATAAATAAATACATACATACATACATACATACATACATAAACAAACAAACTGTGATTTACACCATACACGTCAGATTAGCTGGGGACAAATCCCCCGGACATTTTGTCATCACTGATTTTGTCCCCAGCAATTTTGACAACTGAAAATAAAATGTCATTAACAGAAAGTGTCTTCAATGCAAGCCTACATTTACCACTAAAACCAAATAAATACACAGAAAAGTTGATGCTTACACCCCATGCCTGCAGTTAAAAATGTAGCATTGGATGGTCAGATGCAGTTACGTTAAACTAAACAACGCACCTATGTCAGAAACTAAGCCACCATCATGTCTATATGGCATTGTGTGCTTCCTTTCATAAAAAGCATGCAAACATAAATGGACACAGCAGCATCAGAATAAATGAAAGTTTCAGAATAAGCATTAATCAGTCATTAGGGGACAACCACTAAAGTGTGATTTCAACCAAAATATATTCACGGAAGAAGTAATACATTTTGTTATATTGGCATTGTTTCCCTTCTCAAAGAGAGGGCTATATCCAAAAGAGCACTCCTAAGGTATTTTCACAGGTTAAGGCACAGTGTCTAATATCCTTGTGTGGTGGAAGGCAGCAATAGCAGAGCTATCGAGTTGAATTCAGCAAAATAAGAAAGGTGTATTAAGTTACCTGGGTTTGTGGGTTAGGTTCTCACCTGCTCAGCCTTTTGCTTAAACTATTATCCTTAACCATTCATGAAGTATAATGAACACACACAAGCTAACCTAGCCAGTGAGTTATAAAAAGACTCAATAAAATCTCACAATACAAAGAAAGAATCACTCAAGTAGTAGATTCAATGAATACAGAATGTTACAGTGTAACTGCTGGACACAGTGTTAACAAAGTAATTCCTTAAGTGTTCACACAGTGTGTTTATACAGAATCAGTAAAAAAAATTGAATGTAGCCATGCTACGCGAAAAAAAATGTAATGATGTAGCCATGCTACTGGCTGTACAGTAGCCTACGGTATTGTACATTGCTATGCTGAATCTTCATGCTGACAGGGAAAGTTCACAAGTAATAGGAGAACTCTGATGGTGACAGGACTGGCGACAAGTGGAGGTGATCGGGCCGCACATCAAGTGGGGGAAGTGGGGGGGATAGAAAAGCTTTCTATTTTATACAAATGTTGGGTGACAATATCTGGTGATTTTTCATAATAGCCAATAGGCATGGATGAGGTACTTTGAAACTACTGGTACTTTGATCAAAAAATTCAAAATGGCTGCAGAGTAATCCGAGATACAAACGTTTTTGCTGACACACATTTCTCATCTTTTCTGCTTGATGTTTGTGTGAGAAAAGAGAGAAAAGAAAGAAAACGCGTAAGGCAGATAAAAGAAATGTCTTTTAAAAAATCTATCTTTTAGTCGACTGGCATGTGCTTGACTCCCAACTCAATGTTGCTGTGAGGTTGGGGGTTTGAACCCATGGCTAGATTCCATGGGATGACTTTGGTTACACAATGTACAATTTAACAGTAGTTTTAAGAATGTGGGGGTTACACCAGCAGGAAAGTGACAGTTAAAGTCTCCTAAAAGAAAAACACATGTCCACCATATGCATGCTGATAATTTATTAGAGTAAATGGGGGTAAAGGCTTAGGGTAAGTGATGCAGCTTGTTCATTGTGTCACGTCACGTCACTTCATGTTACACACTCATGTCCCTTCAAGTCGCTCACAAAAGTCAGGATGATCAGACTTCAGAGCAAACTATAAAATAAGTCTGCTCAAAATATGTCAAAAGCCTACATGCAGCCTACATTTCAATCTAGACCAAAGGTGCGTACATCAAAGCAGTTATCCGCACTCAGTGATTCAATGATTATTGCAATGGTTAATGTAATTGGTGATAAAATAATTCCAAATGATTTCACAAAGGTGCAGAGATCCCTTTAATTGATCTGCACTCAATGTTATGTCACTTTAGGTGTGTGTATGAAGATTTCAATTAGTTTTAACTGTCCAATTAATTTCCTCAGACCACTGTAACCACTGTTACAGTGCTGTGTGACATTGACACACACACACAAAACAAGCATCATCCTAAACCCTATAGCCAGTGGGCCAAATGATGGGCTTCAGCTTGAAGGAAAGGGGTAACAAGGTTGTTCATGTGCCAATCCCTGCCGTGTGTCCAATATTCCTGATTTCTGATTCCTGGTTCATGCCCTCAGCATCAAGAAAGCAATGGTTACCACCTTGCCGCCTTCAAAGCAGTGCCCAAGATGTTGCCTCTCAGTTAAGCCGGGGTAAGAAGGTTTTGGCTTCTGCAGAGGGTGGAGTGATTAACCGGCGGAGGCCAGGCCGCCGGTACTTGCACGCCGGGTTAACTGGCCTCTCTGTTGGCCGATTAGGGGGCCTAGGGATGTGTAGCCTAGGTA
Source organism: Tenualosa ilisha (assembly GCA_015244755.2). NCBI lineage: Eukaryota > Metazoa > Chordata > Actinopteri > Clupeiformes > Clupeidae > Tenualosa > Tenualosa ilisha. The sequence goes on from PYXC01001760.1 coordinate 583,969, forward strand.
ACTTCTGGACTCCTGGCTTGGGTAAACTTTCAGTGGCTGTGACCCCTGTTGCCTCCGGCTTGGCTGTCTTCACTGCTGCCAGTTTCGGAAACCTGCTAGCATGCTTTGCAAGACTGCACCTCATGTTCAGCGATTTGCCAGCAATGTGCTGGGTTTTGCTGGCGGAGGTGTTGTCCTGGCCCTTGTTCCCCTGAGCCTTGGTCGCAGACTGGGGAGGGGTGTCGACCCTCCTGGTGCATATTCTTGTGCGGTACCTTTTTTGAGCCTCAACGAACCAATCGTGCACTATCGCCTCGTCAGGAGTCATGCGCTTTTTAGGGTCCCATCTGCAAAAGATGGTGAAGGGACAAAGAATGTGAGAATAATTACAAATAGGACTGGAAAAATAAACTCACATACAAATGCTACCTGTGGTCTTTCTCAGTCTAAGTAATCTATCTCTACAGAGTACGGCCCTACTGGTTCTCCTCAGTATTTCATGTTTTGTACTGTACTGATACATACAGTATGCAGCCAAGGGTTTTTTTTTATAACCCCTGATGCTAGCACTTTTTACTGCTCTCTGTCTTCCAGCTAGCTGGTCTTCACTTATTAGTAGCCTTGCTTGTTATGCACATGTTTTCTGTGAGAACACCAAGTGGGTAAACCTAACATAGCTGGCAGAGTGGGTGAACCTAACTCAGTCGTTAAAGTAAATAATTGTCATTGGGAAAGTTCACTTTCCCAAGTTACAACCCTCAGAGGCTGAGCAGGGCTACACATACTCAAGGCAGCGCTTGATGAAGTCCAGAAAGATTGGATCAGAGGACTTCAGAACGCTGGCCAGATCTTTAGAGCCAGGTTTCCTAATAATGCCCTTGGTGTCTGTGTAGGGCCTTGGTTTGCCACTGGCATCTAAGGGGGAGAAAAGGCTCACATTATACATGGGACAAACTGTCATCAGGCCAATTTCTCATCAGCAGAGTTAACGAGATTGCCCTGTGAGGCGTGAGTTTAGAAACTCACAAAAAAACTTTTTCCTCTTGCAAGCTGTCCGAACCAGGTCTTCTGGAGGCAGTCCCAGTACCTGAGACACAAACAGAACCACCCAAGGCTATCATCATGACATGCAGCTGGAGCATTCATTCACCAATGGAGCACCTATGGGATCCTGTATGACCCCATTACACAGAGCAGCTGCTGTAAGACAGTACCTCCATGATGAGGGCCATCTGGTCCTTCTCATTCTCTCCAGGAAAGATGGGCCTGCCAGTGTACAGCTCAGCAATGATGCAGCCGAGGCTCCACATGTCGATTCCCATGCCATAGCTGTTACGGAGGATGACCTCAGGAGCGCGGTAATAGCGAGTCTGAATGTAATTAAACTCTACAGACAAAAACACAGGCCACATAGATAAGCAGTGTGGTGAGAATGGGAGTGTTGATTATGAAGGGGAGCGGAGAAAGGTCTCTGTCTCACACACCTGTCTCGTTTTCATAGCAGCTACATCCAAAATCAATTACTTTGACATTGCCACGCTTGGTTAGTACAATGTTCTCCTGCAAGAAACACCCAATGATTCCACTTTCAGAGTAAACAGCAGTGAGAACATTCTCTAAGCAGGTGAGTGGGGAGCTACTAAAGCATACCGGCTTGAGGTCACAGTGTATGATCTTTTCATGGTGAAGCAACTGCAGGCATCTAAGGATTGCATGACTTAATTGACGGACTGTGGTTTTGCGGAAGCCCTGTTGCTGGTTGTTTGTAATGGCTTCATGGAGGTTAATTCTGTAATCATTGAAAAAAAACAGTGACTAGATGTACAATATATACTGACATATGCTAATGTATGTGCTAAGAACTCCAATGAACATCTTCAGCTCCATCCAGCTTTTCAAGCTTCAATCTTTAGGGCTATTTTTCCAAAAAATGTAAAACCAAGACATTACCCCTGGAGCTCAAATGTGATACATATATGACCACGGAACACAAAGTGTTCCTTCATATGGATCACATTAAACTCATTGTGCCTATCTTTCTTGCGCAGCAACTCTAGGATGTTCAGCTCCCTCTGGACTTGTTCAGGGTAGCTGTACACAATGAGGCCCATAATCATGAAGTAATGACATGATAAAAAAGAGCATCTAAGTACATATAGGAAAGTACTATTTACATAGGGTCTTTCTTACCTTGGGTTGTTGACAAGAACCTTAAGAGCAACCTGCTCCATCGTCTTATGGTCCAAACATTTTAGGACTTGGCCAAATGATCCCTGTCCAATTGGCTCGAGGACCTCATAGCGGTATTTGATATGGTCTTTTAAAACCTTGAATATCAGTAAGGAGCAAAACAACGAACTCTTATGAATTTGTGGACACCTACATGAGGACTAATGTAATCATTTCCACTACATATGTCTATAAAGCTCAAAGAGCATACCTTAATATACGCGCCATTTTTATCATCAAAGCCATGATTTTGGGGAGCCCCCTGAACAGCTTTGATCTTCTGGGCATCCAGTCCCAGATAATATATTTGTGGGAAGTTCTTGATTTCCTCACGCTCAAAGTCTGTGAGTTTATCTCCAAACATTTCCAGGGCGTCTGTGAAAATTAAAAAATAAGCTAATTGTAACAAAGAAAACATCAGAAAGTTCATCAGAGAACTTAGCTCTCTTTTTGTCCCATCACAGGGCATGCACTCAACGTGCTTAAAGTTTCCTATACCTTTCGGTGTCATGCACAGAAACTTCTGTGGCTCACGTTTTGGCCTGTTGTTGACGCATGCTGGCATGTTGTCAACGTTAGACCTGTTGGCCCGAGGCCTGTGGTCCTGTAAAATGGCAGATTCCCATTAAATCAATCACAGTTTACAAACCTGGACACATCTGTCTGGAAATAAGGAAAGCACACAAGCACAGTCCCATTAAAAACCCAATTCCCCACTTTTTTTATCGGCCCTGATATGCTTACAGTGCCTGGCTCAACCACAAGTGGAGTACTGTGGATAATGGGCAGTTTGTCCTTTGGACAGCTGTTGAAAGGGCGCTGATGCATTGTCTTGCGCTCCAAATTAGCAGATGGGCCAGGGATGAGGTGCTAAGGGGAGGACGGAGAGATATGTCAATGAAATGTGAACAGGTCACAACCCTCCCTGTGGTATGTGAAAGACTGTGGTGTAGAGGTACAGAGGACAGGAAAGAGAAAAAAGGGTGGATGGTGCTAGTCTGCTCTTCCAGCTGACTGGTGTCCAAGTGCGCCAAGCCCAGTAACTACACCTCCTGGGGGGCAGGTACGGTAGTTGTGAGTGAGAAAGGGATAGGGACAAAGGCTGAGAGGTCCAGCTCTGAAAGCCCATCCTCAGTGAAAGGCCAAACCTGCCTCATCAATACTGCTCGGCTCATTTAGGGCCAGTGTATGGTACACCTCACCCCAAATGCCCTAAATTTGTGCTTCTATACAGCAATGTTGACCTTTTGGGTTTGCAGTCAGAGCAAAGTGTCTGCCTTGGGCTTCTTTGTGCGATGGTGGCACAGGAAGTGGTATAATCCTTGAACAAGACACTAAACCTCAAATTGTTTTAAGCGCTCTCGAAGAGTACAAAAAAGCACCATAAATGCCAACATTATCGTTTTACTTGAAGCACTGCCTGATGAAAAAACGCTGATTCCCACTGTACAATTGGGAAAGCATGCCACTAAATCCAAAAGTATGTCTTATTCATTCATCAGAAATTATTCATAAGGCCTATATGGTGGATTAGCATGTTGCTAAAAGTACCTACAGTGGGCTGGTGAAATACACAGCATACTAGATCATTTAAGCCTACAGATAATGCAGTTCTTTCTAAAAAGAACTCTTTCAAAATAAAAGTCCTTTCTGAAGGTTTAAGAAATCCGGTCTCCACAGTTTCTAAGCAAGCAATATGGCATTCCCAAAACTACACATCATGTGCTAAACCTCATGAATGCTCTCAAAATAAATGTCCTTACTGAAATGTATTAAAACTTTGAGAAATGCAGTTTCCTCTGCCTCTATGCATACAAGCTTAGTATCCCAAAACTTACAAAGCAACCAGATTAATTACCTTAGCAACCATCAGAACATATCCTTGCAACAGCCTAGCAACTACATCAAGTAGCAACCACTTCCATTGTAGGAACCTACCAACCAACATAGCAACCACCTAAACTAGCAACCCTTGCAACAGCCTTTCAACCACTTTTATGATGACAATGTAAAAACCAACATCGCAATTATGATTACCCAAGCAACCATATCAATTGCCATAACAACCAACAGAACTAATCTATCAACATCCTAACAGCCACCTCAAGTAACCTGGCAACAGCCTAGCAACCAACACGATTATCCTAGCAACCAACATAGCTACCACTTCAGTTACCATAGCAACTATTATAAGTAAGCTATCAGCCTAGCAACTACCTCAAGCACAAACATGAATAACTTTTTCATTTTCACATATATACTTTCCTAAAAGACATCAGGAGTGTCTTTTCATCTATACAATAGTCCAAATCAATCTACAGTTGTTTTTCAAATATTGTCTAGCCAACATCCATGGAATGTGTAATTTTAGACCAGTAATGTTTTTTTTTCTTCATTTTCATGATTACATATTGTATGACATATTACAAACTTAAATTATATATAGTACAGCACGGTCTAGACTATACATATCCCTTAATCAATTTGAACTACATCTGTGTACATCTTTTATTCACATACCTTACTCAGAGTCAGAACCGGCCGGCTCGCCATTCACCGCTAAATGAAATGAAAAAATACAGGCTGATAAAAGCTGCATCAACGGATAGGCTACTCCTCGTCTTTAATTATAATGGCTGTGATTGTTGGTAACGATTTAATTCATAACATTCTGAAGGACATAGATTTTAAAGCATTTGAACTTCATTCCCATATATTAATAACAGAAGTGTCCGTTCTATAGTTCACTTACCGTCCCAGGAGGTGATCCCCGGATACTGAATACTCTTTTAGGTTCGGCCGTCTTCTTCAAGCTGTCTTCTACAAGCAGTCCTGTTCAGTCAAGTGCTAAAGCTACAATGAGGCATATCTTCATTACTCTGAGAATTTGTATACCTATTGTGTCATAATAAGGCGCGCGTTGCGTCATAATGTTACGTTACGGCTCAAAAAGCCTTATGTAATGTTAATATCCCCAAAACATGAAAATATTAACCCGTGCGACAACTTTAAGAGTAGCCCAGGCCAAGTAATATGCCACAAGTGCAAGTGGCAAGTTAGGCTATGTGAAGATCTGTACCTTAAACATCGAGGCGGTCCTTCCTGACCTGCCAGGTTAAGTGGGAATGAGGATTTAGGTCCTCAATCGCCTCCAGCCGGTCTGGTTGGTATAGGACTACTGTACGTCTCGACCTCACTTGGTGTACTATAAGCTGTAGTGGACTTGATAACTTGATATCCATCCATCTCATTTATACCATTACGAATGGCAAGTGGTGCCACCTGAACCAGGGCATCCGAATGACTGGGACACCCCCTTACGTGGATGGTTCAGTCCAAACTCGACGCAGAAAATGAAAATAAAATTGACTTATTTTTACATTAGTTTCAAATTCAGTATTTACCATTTCAGAATCCCGAACTCTAACAGCAAATAAAATCTATTTGAGCCTTATTTTCATTTTTCCCCATGTGAATACTGCAAATAGAACAAAGCACTGCAAAACGTCACACGGACCTTCTAAATCACCTATTTTTTCAGGGCAACCCCCTAAATAACTCGCAAAATTCCCTAAATAATTTGTGCATTTTTACATTGTTTCCTGAAAAAAGTCACGTGTATATTCCTAATTTGCATGATTTCTTGTATAGTTTTTGCTCTTATTTTCATTAGCATTAGCATCATGCATAACTATCACACTTCAGTTAACAGCACAAACATGTAAAAAAAAATATAGACAGCCAGCTATTACTTACAGCAGATTTTATTGTTTGTAAGATGGTGCAGAGGCAGTTGGTTCTCCTCAGAGAGACTTGCAACATATAAAAAAGAAAATCTTACTTGAGAATCTAACACCACATAAATTAGGCCTATGTACCTAAAACATAAAGCTGGCTGTGGAATTAGCAACTTGCTAAGCTACGGTTAATAGGCTAAAAGTATACAGCAAGTTGACTGACACGCAAGTTATAGACAAGTCTCAGGCAAAGAGATAGAAATGATATACACCAGCGGACATTTCAAGCGGCATAGAGTAAACCCCAAAATACTTAAAGCTTGGACTAACAGTCTACATATGGAAAGTTGACAATGTGATTAGCCAAAGAGAGCTAATAACCTTGAGATCATAACTGTCCCTGGCCACGTTGTGATGTTTGGCAGGACCAATTCTTTTGCAGCCTACAACCATGTGTTATCACAGACAGGAGAAATGATAGAGTTAAGTTAAGACTGACACATTTAAGATACAGAATAAAGACCATTGTAGAGTTATTTGACTCACTTCAAGCCATCCTTCTGTCTGCAATCACATGCCCGAAGATAAATGTCTGTTATTTGGCTCTTAATTTAAAAGGGGAAATATTTCCACTATTGTTGTGTTATGTATGCAGGTGTGAGGGAAACAGGACTAACTAAACTTTAACTCTAAATTAGTAATAAAGCACGCAGTAGCACCAGAGCCGTATTAAGCCAATGTGGTGCCCCTGGGCACTATAACTCATGTGCCCCCCTGTGCGCGTTCACTGACCCCCGCGCACCACCACAGACAAACCTTACCACTTCCCTGATGTAAAAAAACAGTATAAACAATAGTACACATAAACAAGGGCATATGCAATTTATTAAGTAGGTTACATCAGCCTATCCAATTAGCTGAAAACAACTTGCAGAACCAACAAACCATCTGTAGGCCTCGAAAATCCCAAAAATAACCAATCAAAAACCTCCATACTGTACATGTAGGCATATTCAAATGTCCCAATTTAAAATGTGTATCAATGCAAACAGCATCATCAGCAATTCATCAGCATGTACAAGCAATCCGGCATATGCAGTCGTGCAAAATATTCAAAGACCATCCATCTAGGCGACATCCAAATTTCAGCTCAAAATATGAATTCAAAGTACATCCAGTATGGCATTCAGATGTGCAATGTACAAATGTGTATCAATTCAAAAAGCATCCATAGGCTACATCTAGGCTTTCAAATGTATCAATTCAACATCTATAACAATTACAATAATAACAATTATGTACAGTACATAAAGGAATTTTCAAACATCTTAACTTAAAATGTGTATCAATTCAAAGAGCATCCATCTAGGCAACATTTTCAAATCTGTCAATTCAAACTGTAATAGTTAAAACAGCATCCATCTATGTAGAGTAGGAATGTACATGAAGCACTGTAGGCCTACATCTCTATCTCTATAGCACATCTGTATATACTTAATACAGCTGTACATAACTATCTCTATAGCACATCTGTATATTGCCCTTATATTGAATCTATATAGCACATCTGCATATTACCCTTACTATCTCTTCACCTTACATGTATATTGCTCTTCTGCCTATTTATTATTACTACTCTTATCTGTACATAATTTGTTCTTTAACTGGACATACTGCATACTGTATACTGCACTTGCTGCTATTTGCACTTCTGATTAGATGCCAAACTGCATTTCGTTACCTGTATTTATACATGTGTAATGACAATAAAGTTGAATCCAATCTAATCTAATCTAAAAACATGAAGCAATATTCAAATAAACTGTATCTAAAATGTATCAATTCAAAATGTCTATCAATTCAAAGAGCATTAATCCGTATTGAAATACATCAATTCACAGAGCATCCAACTACACTGCAGAAACAAAAAAATTATCCAGCACAGAAGTAAACCATTCTCCATTTTTATCTTTCTTCAACGCCACACTTCTTCTACACATCACCTTGTAAACATACAACCTCGTAAACAGTATGTGCACGCGCACCTGGAGACTAAGAACAACACCTACATTAGAAAAGGAACATCAAGCATTACAATAGCATCATACTTAACATCTAAGTCTTATTCATTATTATCTTCTATAACATCAGTGTAACTTTTTATTATTATTTTTATTATTTTAGTTATATGACTTGTAAAGTATTGACATGTGGCATGAACTTAAACAATTTCATAAAGAGACTGATGATTGAATAGTTTTTGCTGTTTTAAATTCTATCTCGCAAGACTAAGAATAGTATTAGACAACAGGAAAAAGTGAGTAGTACATAAATTGAATATCGCTAGCCTAGGAACCTTTTAACAGACTGTGTGAACTGTTACAAATCGTGAGTGTGATGTGTGTATGCATGTATGCTTATGTTACAAAGCCAACTAGGAGGCTGTCAGAGGCGGCAGGGGTGGTGTGAAAGTCTACGGCATCAGGGAGGTCAGGCTCAGCGACAGTGCTGAGAGTATCTGGTGTAAGTGACGCTGGGGCATAATATCTAGCAAGCCGTGATGCATGCCATTTCTTTCCATCTGCCAGGAGGTAAGTGCTTGGACCAACTTGTTTTCTTATTACCACTGGTTTGGTGTAGCGTGGATGTGCCTTTGGAACATGGAGGGGCTGTCAGACACGTACTCTGTCCTCTTCTTTGAAAACAGTAGCGCGTGCTCTACGGTGGGAGTCAGTGTATGACTTCATTTGGCTTGCTGGGAGGTCAATGTCAATGTCAATGGTCGTCAATGGTGGGGGAAGGACGTGAAGGCGTGTATGCATTTTCTACCATGCAGCAACTGGAATGGTGACAGTCCAGTGCAACATGTGGAGTGGCATGGTACAAGGAATCTGTTACTGTAGCTTTCCAAGGCTTCTATTGCAGGATAGCAGACTGTATGGATGATCGCAGGACACAGTGGAAGCATTCAATTGCTCCATTTGCTGCAGGATGGTAGACAGCTGTGCGTATGTGCTTGATGTCACGGTATTTCAAAAATGCTGCAAACTCTGTAGACAAGAACTGGGGCCCATTGTCTGATACAATTGGGGTTACCCAATCTGCTGAATACTGAAGTGAGAAAAGTAATAATGTTGGCTGTAGTAGCAGATGATGTGAAAGCAACCTCAGGCCACTTATAGTGGTAGTCAATCAGTGTCAGTGCAAAGCGGCAGTCTGGAGTGGCATTCTTGAATGGACCAACCACATCTACTCCTAGCTTCTCCCAAGGCTCTGCAGGAAACTGTACTGGTTGCAGAGGAACAGCAGTGGGAGCAGCTGACTTGTCCATGGACTGACAGGAAGGATGAACTATAGGCCTCGGAAAATGAAGTCATCTTGGGCCGACAGTTCATGGCGCAGCTTGTAGTAGAGACGTGTGACTGTACTTACAGCAGCTGGGGAGGGAGGCCAACTAC